>APFE031072131.1:7313-38510 GCA_000404065.3 Pinus taeda
CTAATAAAATATTATTTGCAGCCATTCTCTATTAAAATAATAATTTTCCTTCCTTCTCTAATAAAATATTCTTTTGTCATGATTCCATTAAAATAATAATTTCTCCCCTTTCTCACAAAATAGTATTTCCCCCCTTTTATTTTTATCCCAAAATTTAGCAAAACTCTTAAGTTATTTTTGCATACAAAAAATTGGAAACATACAAAGCTAGAGACATCAAATTTGGGTGGACCCCAGTCTATCCTTTTTCTTTGATCATAACATTTGGATTTTGCTCGATCGTCCTTGGATGACTTAAATTTTAAAGCTATTTGGTGTGCTTTACCCTAACTTACCAATGATTTGGTGGCATCATTATTACTATCATGGTTTAACATTTATGGCATTGATATGCTTGAACACAAATTGAATAATAAAAAGGTTTCATATGTCATTGAAGAAGTTAAATTTGTGCTTAGAATTGTTTGCCAATTTTCTGAATCTACCATTTCCTTTTATTCATAAACAAGGAAAAATAAAAGATTGAGTACGGAAGTGCAAGGAATGGTGGTTT
Organism: Pinus taeda; assembly: GCA_000404065.3. NCBI lineage: Eukaryota > Viridiplantae > Streptophyta > Pinopsida > Pinales > Pinaceae > Pinus > Pinus taeda. The sequence goes on from APFE031072131.1 coordinate 7,867, forward strand.
ATCCCCACTTCTCAACACACATGCACAATTAACTTCCTGTACGACTCTGTAATATGCACAATCAACTTCCTCCGCACTCTAGAAGACTCACGTGCATCAAATGGGTAAATCAACTCACACGTGGAACCACAAAACTTCAGTTTAGTGGAAATTAGATAACGTAAAGTAGAAGTAGATTTAGAAGTACATAATTATCATTGTCCTAATGATGGGTCCTCTTTCAGATTTGAAACTTCGAAAAACTTCAAATAGTATTGTGGATAATCTAAACTCTCATTCTACAAAAAAAAACCACAAAAGCTTGAAACTATCAAAATTATCATCCACAAAATAGATGCTGAAGAATTTAATTATTGTGTTGTAGATACAATTACCATCAACACTATTCAAAGTTCTTGCATAATTTGTAAATGTTGATTATGGTGAAACTTAACCTTGTTTAAAGGTTGCCTTGGTCGTTTTGGGGCCTGCGACAGATGCCAACCTTGATAATCTCCATTGCATTGATTCATTGTGCGAAGGTGTAGAGGAAGCTTTCTTCCTCCACACTATGCATAATGTATCAAAGTTTAATAATTACCATATTGGTGTGGATGCGATAGAATCAACATGAAATAGGTGTATTGATTAGTCATAAACCCACATGTCATTCTTACTCGTTGTATTTTGTATAGTAACCTTTGTTGAAGAAAATGTAACTAGGTTAGGTCTTCATAATGACATGATCTTTGTAAATGATGTAATAAAGAAAATATATTAGTTTTGTATGCCTTTCTACATGGGTTTCATGAGCAAGTGTCACTAGGTGAAAGACTTCTTATTGATGTCTTTAAAATTTTATTATTATGAGTCATTTCATATATAAAATATCTCTAAGAAGCTTATGTAAATTCATACAAGACTTCAACAATGTGGAACAACCCTCCAAGACCAAGAACAATCCTTCAAATCCAAGCACACTGAAGTCTGCAAGAAAAACAACGAAGAGATCACCATGTTGGCTCGAAAATGGAATTAAATGAATAAATGCAAGTCATGTGAGCTTGGGCAATAGACATGTTGATTCATGGATGCACTTCGTCTCATTTGTAGAGCACCAACTACTATAAAAATGTGGCTATATTATCCGATATAAATCGGAATCAAACTCACATTTTCTTAGAGTTGCGGATATATACAAGGTGCAAGAAGGAGATCTCGGTTGGGTAGAAGATCTTATAAGGCCTACTTAAATACGATTATGATCACAACAAGGAAGGATGATAATCCACTCCTCCTCGGTGGTGTACCTCCTAACATAAAGAATGATCATTGTCTCTTAGTGAGATATCTGAAACCCTACAGGAGCAAGAACAATCTCGGCAACTTACAGCCTGGAGTCACAATGCTATTCCTCGACAAGTATAACAGGTTCCATGAAATTATGATCTCAGTGTGTTGTCCCTATGTTACTTTGTATCAAGGTCAACAATCTTAGTCACATTATATTGCATTTGTAACATGTTCTCGACACAACTGTGATGACTTCGCAAATCCTACAGGAGCATGGAGAGTATTGTAACACAGTCTCGACATAACCACATTGACTTTGGTGCAATGATATATTAGTTATAGTCTCGACTAAAGATCATGCGTTGCCCTAATTTCTTATCACAGTCTTAGATTGATGAGAAGGAACAGTATCAAAACCTTCACATACTTCTTAAATTATGCCACAGTCTCAGCATACTGATGGTGAAGAAGATCCACATGATATCTCTGTAGGAGTCTTAGTATGAAGAGAAGGAAACATAATGACAATGAAAAATGGTTAAAGTTTAAACGTAATGATAAGTAGTGATAAGAATTACTTTCTTGGAATAATAATAAAAGGTGACAAGTCTCAGAATACACTCTTGATATGATCACAGTCAATGTGATAATGATCTCAGCAAGTGTGTAGTGATGATCTTAGTAAAGGAGCAACAACGATGATCTTAGTGGAGTTGCAGTAGCAGTAAGTATACAAACAATAATGAGGATGAGTTCAGTAGTGAACGGAGGAATGGATTGATGATCTTGGTCTTGGAGAGACAAAATCTATCAAGGGTCATGGTCTTGGTATTCGTTAATGGAATCTCTTAGAAGAATTTTGCGTGGGTTTTTCTCTCTAAGATGGAGAGGTTTTAGCTATGCAACAAAGCCAAATATTTGTGTTCTTGTCTCTTTTGTTTTGAAAACATTTTGATGAAGTAAACACACACACACTAATAATGAATGGAACATCAAGCTAAGATTAATTGTCTAAGACCTTCACAAATTGTTATCATGTAACGAAGAATCAACTTAATTATGCATGCCCTCCATTTTTGAACATGGTATCAGAGGGATGGATTTAGTAGTCAAAGTAAGGGCAAAAAAGAGACATTCAAGAATCAATATTATATAAGACATTAAAGAAACTGAAAGATATACATGGAAGAATCAAAACCTAGTAATGATCAAAGCCTACATCAGACATCAATCTACAACAGCAAGGGTTTCGAATGTCTAGCAACTTGAACTCAATATATATCAAAATTTTATTGGATACATCAACTTGAAGATAGAGAAGGAAACCTTCCTATGAAGGATCTGGGTCAAAGGAAGCATCAATGCCTCAAAAACAACCTACATGATCAAGGTGAATATTACATCTTCACACCTCAAGTAAGTATATTTCCATTCTACAATCAAGTTTGGTTTTATGACTTCATGATTGCAAGAAGACCTATATGTATTGAATGGGTCATCAAGGGTCTTGCATGGAATGAGAAGGAATGCCATTATCCTTAAAGAATTCAGTACATCAAAGTCTCCATTGAAGTCATAAGAACTCGTAGGATTCTATAAAGCAAGAAAGGAGACATAAGAAGAATGCATGAAATTCTAGAGGACTTACTATTTGAAATACAATAAAGAATAATGAAGAAATATCTTCATGAGATCTCAGTTACGAGATCTCGGAAAATTGATGAGAAAATAAACATCGTTTATATTGATATTGATAAGCAAGGTAACAAACGTCCATGAACAAGAAAGTTACCTCAATCAATAGTTTGTGGTCTCTATGTCAGATGGAGAAAAAAAAGTTGATAGGACTCAAATAAGTGCAGATAAGTAAAGGAAGGTTGATAAGACAAATTATTACTATGAAAGAAGATCTCATATCGCCGGAAGGGTTGAGGAAGCTAAAGAAAGGATAATAGATCTCCATTATGAGGGAGATGGTGCCCCTCTCAAAAGGATCTGGTCAAAATCCTTTGCATATATGACCACGGTAAGAAGATGCATCACAACATCATGGAATCAAGAGCTCGTATAGGAAGGACATGGATCTTGGGAATCTCATTGTACATTAAAGGAAAGGAAGAAGTCATCCAAGACAAAAGGAAACATTTTCCAGATGGTGATAGATCCTGAAGAGTCTCCGATAAAAAAAATAAAAAAAATATTAGCGAAGGATCCCCTAAGTCTGGGAAGGCAGCAAGTGCTTCATTAGGAATTCAAACTTATGGAAATAATGATATGAAGGACTAATGACATGATGAAGCAAATCAAGGGATTGAAGATTCATTCAATTCAGAAAGCTGTTGAAAGTAGCCTGAAGGGAAAATGAGGTATGTACGCTTGTATTTGTATTTGATTTGATATCATAATGTCATGATATATGGTTGTAGGTAAAATGGATCAGGCGTGATCAAAAAGGAAAAGGATATCCTCCTCTGAAAGGATGCAGAAAGACATAAGTCAAACTAGATGAAACCAACATAATATGTCTTCATATGAGGTATGAGGTAGTTGACTACAATTGAAGAACTCTGAGAGCTCCTAGGAATAAAATACATGACGATGGAAGAGACCATGAATTATGCAACCATGATGAAGTCAATAAACATCCAGAAGATCAATAAAATTTGACCGGGAAATCTCCCAGAATGATGTGAAGACTATGATGGAAGTCTGAAAAGATGAATACCCTTGACAACATATAACGTTGGGAGATGTGTCAACATGTATGCAGGATGATTGATACCTACAAGAAGATGTCACTAGAAAAAGGCCATCACCAAAAGGTAATATGTGTTTTTTTTTTTGTATTTGACCTCCTGGAAAAGTTTGGGTATGTGTGCAGGGCCATGGTAAGAAGATTTTTGAATGATGTCTCAGCTCTGTACCTCATGATCTAGAGCAATCACTATTAAAGGAAAGGTGAATATCGATGGCCTTATGAAGGAAGCCCCATATGTAAATCCAATGAGGATACTTTATGGGAAATAAGGAATGACTTGATGGAGGAAAGTGATGGATTGATGAACCCTACATGTGAAGAAATTGATGACATCAAAATCTCGCTTCATCAGTCAACTAGAAGACCCTATAAAGCACTGATGATAGAGTTCCTAGGTAAGAGGGAGCTCTAGGAGGTTCCTATGAGTAAAGGATCTCGAGCAAGTTTCTGAGTGAAGATAAACTTAGAACTCATCCTTGGGTAAGAGGGACAGAGACACAACATTCTTGTCTTCAGTTTGGAAGAAAGAATGGAGGATTTTGTAATCGCCTGGCATCCAACACTCTTTGAGGATGTGGTAGGGCATAGAAGACAAGAGTAGGCAAGAGGATCGATATTCTTGAGGGTTGGGAACCCAAGATGAGAATAGTCCTTGTAAGGCATACTTGGAGAACACCCGGGAGGGTATGACCCTAAGAGAGACAATGATGATATGTATCTATCATTCACTGGACTCGCCAACATTGTGCTCTGATCTAAGTAAGAGATTGAGCTGCTAGTCAAGTCCTTGCTATATGGAAACAATGTTGGTTCAAATGATTCTATAACAGATGGATTACAAATTCGATTCTTCTTATGATAAATTCTTAAAATTGAGAATGACCAAGTACCATTATGAATACCTCCCTAGTTAAGAGGGAGTGTTGAAGAAAATGTAACTAGGTTTGGTCTTCATAACGACTTGATATTTGTAAACGATGTAATAAAGAAAATAAATTATTTTTTTATGCCTTGCTACAAGGTTTTCATGAGCAAGAAGTGTCACTAAGTGAAAAATTTCTTCTTAATGTCTTTAGAATTTTATTATTATGAGTCATGTCGTATGTAAAATCTCTTTAAGAAGCTTATGTAAATGCATACAACTCTTCAATAATGTGGAACAACCCTCCAAGACCAAGAACAATCCTTCAAATGTAAGCACACCGAAGTCTGCAAGGAAAAAAATGAAGAGATCATAATGTCGGCTTGAAAATAGAATTAAATGGATAAATGCAAGTCATGTCAGCTTGGGAAATATACACGTCGATTCATGGATGCACATAAGCTCATTTTTAGAGCACCAACCACTATAAAAAGGTGGCAAGGGTATCTAAAATAAAACATAATAGAACTCGCATTTTCTTAGAGCTACAGATGGATGCGAGGTGCAGGCAGGAGATCTCGGTTGGGTATAAGATCTCAGAAGGCCTCGTTTGACACAAAGTGAAAGTTACTTATGTTGTAAATGGCTTTCGATAATAATAAATTGTGGAACATAGCCACTTTGTTTGATGTTTCATTGCAATGTGTATAAGAATATATTGATGGAGATACCAACATGTCAATTCCTAAATAACAACTGATTTACACAAAATCTCAATCTAAAATGCATGAATAATGAAGTCTTACAGAAACAATTCAATGCCAAATCCATCTAAGCAAATTTGATGTGAGAAATTTTGTAGAGGTGGAAGCCAACACATAAAACACATATTTTGTCACTTATAACTTTGAATTGTTACATTGAAGAAATTATATTGGCCATCAAATTTTGAAATATAGGAACGTGCAAAAGGAGGAGTGTTGTCGATCGCATGGCAACAAATCATACACAAATGGGAACCACTATTCCCTCCATGCCTGTTTTATAACAATGTGAGATTAAGAAATTGACCAGTCCTCGCATTGCTCCTATGTCGCCTCTTGTAGGACCTTCATAGGCTACTCTTCCCCACCTGAAATCCACATATCTGAGGTTAATTTTTGTAATGTTTGGAACAAAAAAGGAGCCCACCACTTTACTGTGAGGGATCCTCTTTAGTGAGAATCTTTCTATTTAAGTGCACTGAACATGTTTACATCCACAAGATTGATCATGTCCACTGGAAAAGTTGTAATGAATGAATATAAATGTCAAGCACAATCATAATGAAGACACCTAATTTCTCAATATAGAAATTCAATAATAAGCCATTTTCATGATTGAATATTGATTTAAAATAATTATCACTACCGATAGGAAACGTTGATACATTGTGTGGAGTGTAGAGATGTGGAGGAAGAAACCTTCCTCCACACTCCGCATAATGTATCAATATTATGGAGATTTTTTCAACCCCCCGCCCTCCATTTCTTCCTTCTCTCTCTGCACAATGTATCAATGTTATGGAGATTTGTTTAGTCACCCCCTACCCCACTCCACCCCACTCCCTTGTCTAGGTAAGGGACCTACAACCCTGTCAGTTTTGGCATCATTGGGTAAAGAAATAGTGGTTTCAAGCATAATAGTGGTAGTGTCAGTGTTAGAGCACTCATTGACATATTAGCCACTTGCAAAATTAGTCTTTATTTTTTTTTTAAATTATTTTTCAAGTACTTACAAATACCAAAAACAAAAATCCGTCCACTAGGGGAATTATGTTACATCAAGGTTCCTTAGCCAATGAAAAATTACACATAAGATTTACAGAAATTCGAAATTTATTTTGAATTTATAGAAAAATAGGAATATTCAACATTTCCGTGAAACTTTGGTTAAAATTGCAAAAAATTATGCAAAATATTCGAAATCCAACAAACTTTGTTTGCAAGGCGAGTGTTATACTCCTTGCCGAGGTTGGGACTACTAAAATTTAAGGGCCAAAAATATATATTTTTATAGTTTTTAAATAATTTCAGAGTTAACAAATATATTTGTGAGAACTTTTGTTTAAAAATATAAGTGAACAAAATAAACTTCAATAAACAACAACGACATATTAAAATTTACATGGGAAATTTAGTAATGGAAAAAACTATATGGAAAGGATTACTAACTTTAATTTATTAGTAAAATTCGATACATAAGTTGAATGTTAATTTTCATTAGTCTCCTCACCCACTCTTCAACCATTACAAATGAGGACTCCTACGTATTTATAAGCTTAATTAGCAAAATTAAATACAGAATATTAAGCTCAACTATGCATGAATTATATGACCCACTCATTTCTCGCCCATTATAAATGAGGACTAATAGCCTATATATAGGGTTTATTTCATGTAATACCATGTGCCCAAAGGTTTATTTCATGCAATCCCAAATGCCCAAAAACACGACTCATTTGACACCTTTGTAACATTCCATAAGCATGAAGAAGTCAACAAAATATTATACTTATTGGCATTGTCTAACGAGGAGATGATTTTCCCTGGACAACAAATTTCTTGTCAAAATCCGATTATTTTTTTTCTTCAAGAAATCTGACCGTCAGACTGTTTGAAATATTTTCTTAATGTTGGAAATGGATTCAACACCATCATGAACCCCTGGGGCACCCAAAATTCTAAGGCTTGACAGTTGTAACTTGGATTTCCAAAAAAATCTACATGATTTCATCAAAATAATGTCGAATTTTCCTTTTTTTTGGGGCAAAAACATCACCTCCTTAGACTACTCTATAATTATTTATTTGATTTATTTAGTCTCACATATAAAAATTTCTTACTTGAGACCAAATAAAAAATTGAGAGAATAGTCCTTCTATCTCCATGCTACTAATCCAATCCTAAAACATCTCTCATCATGTTTGTTTATACCTTCGCAAAATTTTTGTGAACATATTACCTTAAGACAGTTTTCTCCAACTATAGCAACCCATCATCTAACACTTGGAAAATCCAATGGTATTTAACATCAATGTGCTTCGTCTTAGGATGTTATGGTGGATCTTTTCCTAAATGAATGGTATTTTGATTATCACAATGTAGTACAGATTTATCTTGTCTTATTCTCAGCTCTACTATGAATCATTACATCCACAACATGTACTTTCAAGTTTCCATTAAAGCTATGCATTATGACTCTATTGTAGAGAGGGCCACTACTTTTTGAATTATAGACACCTAAGACGTTGCTACACCTGCAAAAGCACATAAACAACCAATGTTTGACTTTCTAGTGTCCACAATTCCAACCATATTTTCATCTATATAACCTTCAAGCACATCATCATTATTACCGAAACATAAATAATAATGACTAGTACCCTTAAGATATCTCAAAATTCACTTTACCACTTGCCAATGTTGATTTGGTCAAATTTCAAGGAACTTGTTCGCTACTCCCACTAAATGTGAAATATTTGGTGGAATACATACCATGGCATAAATCAAGTTGTTGGCTACGAAAGCATTAGAAACTTACTCATTTATTCCTTCTCCTTGTCATGACAAGGTCACAAATTAGCATTCAATTTGAAGTGGGATGTAAGCGGTGTGTCCATTGGCTTAACTTCTTTCATATTGAACCTATCGAGCACCTTCTCAATATGTTTTTCTTGTGACCGTTTTTTGGTGGTTGAGAAAAATACCACTTGTTGTAGAAGTAGTTGCATCAACACAATATGAAAAAGATGGTTAGGATTGGTAAAAACAAAATATGGCTTGCACAATTGAGAATGAATGAATCAACATGAAAGTACCCAAAACCACATGAAAACGAAATAGGAAGGAAAGTCTTCAGTTAATTATTAAAGAAAAAAGGCTTTGGTGGCCTTTAGATGAAATCCATAGGCTTCTTTAATTTTGAAAAGCTCGCTGAGTGGCATGCCAATACATGCATTGCTTGAGACTTAGAAGAACTCTTAGTAGAATTCAAGCAATATACCACTACTTTTCTTCTCTTACCAAATGTTGACCCATAGCCTCAATATGAGTTTGCATGGATGGACAAAAACCCAATTTTGTAAAATTCTTGACTTAGTATTGCTTGAGTAATAATGTGTTAGAGAGAGGGAAAGAGACCAAGGAGAGAAGGTCGTCCTGTAGAGGAAGGAGAAGGAACCACCCGCAAAACACAAATTCCTAGAAGAGTTATGTACAATATACAACCATGGGAGGAATGTGACATGATCATGATCATGCTCAACAAAGATTGTAATTAGAGTTAAAATGTTCGAGGATCTGTTTGATATTCCTAAAGGAACGATAATTGGTGCACTATGAAGTAGAAATATGCATTTTCCTTAGGGTCGTTGATGAAAACAAAATATTTTGTTTATAAGTACATGTCCCTAGAACTTGACACGGCCATAGGTGGTCATGCTTCATGGCTGTGAAGGGACTATCAAGCTCAAAGGTCAGCCACTAAAATTGGAAATTGCAGCCATCATGAGGTAAGACCCACCCTAATGTGATAATGTGTTGATGTTGAATAACAATAGGTCCAACAAACATGATGATGACTCTCTCTAGTTTTTTTGAGGTTCATTGTGATAACGGAGAATGAGAACTAAGATACCACTACATTCCTAAAATGCACAATCTGAGATAAACATGATGGAAGCCATGGCCACCAAGGGATAAACCTCATCTTCCTATTTCCGGCGCCACAAACGGTTCAAAAAACGGTCTCCGTTTGTAGAAGTTATGCCAAAAAACAAATTAGCCAATGACTCTTAATTTTTGATTTTTTTTCAAAAAAAAAAATTTAAAAAAGAATATTCTTAAAAATATTCTATGGGGTGACCAATGGCAGGCCATCACGTGGCAAGCCTAGAGGCAGGCACGTGGCTCCGAGTATGAACAAAGTTGGCATGTTTAAAATTTTTGTCGTATTGTGGTTTGAACCCGCAACCTACTCGGCACAAGGCATATGTTTTACCATTGAGTCACAACAACGGTTCTTGTTATGTGAGTGCAATGAAGTATAGTTAAGCTTTAAAACTCATTTGGGACAGGAAAATAAGCGGGCCAGCCCCCCATACCATGTGACCTTCCACCCATAACCACGGGCCATAACATATAACCACCAGTTCAGCGCGTAATCCAAGGAAAACCGCCAGTTGTATAAATGCGTTCACATGCGCATTAAAGACAAAAAGTTAAATCTAGTGGTCAGGTCAGGGTTTGGCGTAGGATATGGCAGAGCGCTCCAAAAATGGTGGAATTTCCAAATTTAGCGGGGTTATCTGGCAGTTAGCCAGTTTTAACTAGAGTTTTTCTAGGGGCAGATTGGAGAAATTTTTTTGAGCCATAAATTTGGCTAAGAAAGTCCTTTTTGGACAATTGTTTTTTTTATTTTGGGGCTCTTCGACCTTCTAAAACCATTGGAATAGGTTTCACAGCCATCTGAGGTCGTTTGCAGGTGTTTTTGTTTCATGGAAGTTCCAGGAGCCACGAAGGCCAAATCAGTTTGGGAGCTGCATTGGGAATTGTGCAGCCATTGAATGTGGAGCGAAGGACATTCCTAAAGTTTTTCAGCATTCTGAATCCATTTCTACATCTCATTTTTCCTGTTGAGACATTCTTCTCACTTTTTAGCTTCAGGGAAGCTTTTAGGGCCACTAGGGCCATTTCAGTGCTTGAGCTGTTTGGGGGCTATATTCATCCATTTTTGGTGATTCAAAAGCCTATGTATGCTATTTTCGACCTTCTGAGTCTAATGGCAGAGGTTTTAGAATCAATTGAGGTCATATTCACCTTGAAATTCTCCATGCAAGTCTAAAGGCCACTAGGGCTAATTAGGGAAAGTATTGTATGAGGTACAATTTCACTGTTTAGTGCTTGGGAAAGAGCATGTTTAGCTAATTCCTATCTTCTGATTTTGTACTTACAGTCAGATCTGTCTTTTGAGACACTAATATTCTTGTATTAGCCTTTGTATCATTTTTAATACAAGAGGACAAGCTTAGTTTGAGAGGCTTGGTCGAGCAGATGTAGCCCAGAAGGGGTGATCTGTTTTATCATTTTGATGTCTTTATTTGCTGAAGATGACATGCTAAAAAAAACTGATATAAAGTGTAAAACAACAAATATGCATAACTTGCATACACACGTAATCACCTATTCAGCTGCAAAAAGTTATTTGTATTATTCCACAAGACATCAAACTTCAAGTATGTGTATGTCAATGACTTCTAAGTGTTTACTTCATTATTTCTTTAGCCATAGCCTATAGAGGGCCAGGTAGCCTCTGGAACTCATCCTCTCTTTAGAGGTGACATGTCCGATGAATGCCCCTACAGTCTATCTCTATATAAGAAATAAGAAGTTTTCACATTTTCATAGGTCACTTGGAGTGTATAGCTCATATTTGAAATTATGGAAAATGGATACCTTGCACCCTTAAATAAGTATATTCCATTTTCAGATCAGATGGTATCAGAGCACTAGGTTTGCTTGACTGACATCACTAGCTTGATTGTGTAGCTTGAAAGGTGTCTTAAGCAGTGTTGAAAATTCACTGCTTTACTATTCTACAAATTACTTGTTGTTTGAGTTTGCAGAAGATTGGGGCTAGCCACTGAATAGCTAAGACTTGGAGAAGACAAAAAGGAATAGAAGATATTTTCCTTACCCAAAGGACCTCAAGACAATCCGTGAAGCACAATAAGTTTGATGCAAAATAGGTTGTTTGAATAAGAGTTTGACTCTGCAATCATTTGATTCAGGGATTTGTTAATAGATTCTGAATTTTGATGAAGCTCTTTTGTTCATTTTTATAATGACAACTTCCATAAGTGAGTTCTCAAAATCATCCTCCTTCACAAGATTCTTTGATGAAGGCTTGAAGCAAGAATTTTTCATCATGATGAATATGGTGAGAGAAATGTATGAGGATGAAAGGCAGAGGTCTAGACTTCAAGAGGAATTGAATTCCATGAGGGGAGAGAAGTAGTTGCTTTCTGACCAATTGCAGGAAATGGAAGGTTGACTTCATATTGCAAACATGAATCTCGGAAGGATGCATGAGTTGGAGACACAACTCCGTGTTGCCAGAGAAGCCTTAGCCAAGTATCAACTTGAAGAAGAGGTAAACAATTCTAGTTTCTCTTCAACTTCTTATAAGAATGTTTATGTTAGTTCTTTTAAGAAACATACCAGAGGCATAGGGTCCAAGTTGATGTCCAAAATGGGATATGAAGGAAAAGGATCGGGCAAACATGCACAGGGTATAGTTGAGCCAATAATGGTTGAGGTAAGGCCTAAGAATTTGGGTCTTGACTATGAACAGTCTTATGGAGAAAGTTCCAAAGCAGCCATGAAGGAAATTGAAACAGTTCCTAGCAGGAGTTTCATTTCAGGTTCTCTATCTCAAGGTTGTAAAGGTTGTATCCTTGAGGAATGTAATAGTTTGAAACATGCTTTGCAAGAAGAAGGTGTGCATAAGCATGCACTTGAACTAGGATGTGGTGAAAGTTGTAAAACCATTGATGGGATTGATAACATTCCAAAGGGAGATTCTTCTTCTTTCGATTCACCTCCTTATGAAGGTAATGAAAGTGAAAGAAAAAGGTATAAATCTGATTTCCATCACACTTTCTTTGATCATGTAAAGCATGGAAAATTTCCACACAAGCATTGGAAAAGAATCGCATGTTCTTTTTGTGGTTTGGTTAACCATAGTGTTTCTAGATGTTGGAAAAGAATGGCAACATACAGGAAACTTTTGAAGGAAAGGAGGCAAGAAGCCAAAGTTCCATTGAACAATGCAAATCATGCTATCAAGAAGATGAACATGTGTTGTACTTATTTCCATAAGCAATGACATACCATTGAAAGGTGTTGGACTCTGAATCCAACAATGCTTCCACGAAAGTTGACGAAATTGGAGAAAGAGTATGACAAGAATGGGAAGGAATTTTCCATCATTGATATGTGTCAGGATGATACACATGTTGATATCGATGTGCAGTTAAAGGAAGTTCCTTTGAAATGGATTGGTAAGAAATGGTCAGAATTCTTATCCAATTAAAGTTGCATGTCTTTTGATTGAATGCATTTCTTTGTTAAGGGAATGCAAGTCGCAGGATGGAAAAGCTGAGTATGAGACTCACTCTATCGCAGCAAAAGTTATATTCATTTCAGCTTTGAAAGTACATGTACGTGTGATCGAGGATATTTTACTTTTGATTGCACTTAAGAGAAAGTTGAAAGATAAACTGCATGTATGAGAATGATATGCATGAGCATAGGGATCATGATGATTTCCTTGTATTTTAAACATGTATGTGTGATTAACTTGAAGGGTTGATTACTTTGTTTTTAACCATGCATGTAATGTAATATTGACTTGGAAAAAGTTAATTTCATCTCCAAGATTGTAAAGAGGTGCAATGGATGGGCATCGTGACAGTTGGAAAGCCCACATGTTTAGAGGAATATTTCAGCTCATATATCAGCAAGTACCATTGCTGGTTTCTGCAAATTTTCAGTTTGTCTGGAGAACAAGCTTGGTCGGGATTCGACAAGTACTTGGCTTATGCAGCGAAAAGTTGCCATGACGACAGTTGGAAAGGCAGGACATTTTGGCATCAGCATGCTCTTTTGGATAAATGGAAAAGGATATTTATATTCCTCAAGTGTTTTACAGTTCAGTTCAGAGATTCAGTAAGCTATTGGGGACCAAAAGCCTTCTCATTTGGGAGGTGTGATCAGGAGCTCACGAATAAGTGTCGTAAAATGGTAAAAAATGAAAATGCTTAGAACTGGTTTGAACCTAAACTACTGGATATAGCTCATATTCCTGATTCTGGCACCGCAAATGGTTTGAAAAATGGTCTCCGTGTGCAGAAGTTATGCCAAAAACAAAATCGCCCAATGACTTAATTTTTGAATTAAAAAAAAATAAATTAATAATAATAATTAAAAAAGAATATTCTTAAAAATATTCTGTGGGGCGACCAATGGCATGCCACGACGTCACAAGCCTAGAGGCAGCCACATGGCTCCAAGTATGAAAAAAGTTGGCATGTTTAAAATTTTGGTCGTATTGTGGTTTGAACCTGCAACCTACTCGGCACAAGGCATATGTTTTACCATTGAGTCACAACAATGGTTCTTGTTATGTGAGTGCAAGGAAGTATAGTTAAGGTTAAAAACTAATTTGGGGTGGGAAAAGAAGGGGGCCAACCCCCCATACCATGTGACCTTCCGCCCATAACCACGGGCCATAAGATATAACCACTAGTTCAGCGCGTAATCCGAGGAAAACTGCCAGTTGTATAAATGCGTTCACATGCGCATTAAAGACAAACAGTTAAATCTGGTGGTCAGGTTAGGATTTGGTGGAGGATATGGCAGAGTGCTCCAAAAATGGTGGAATTTCCAAATTTAGTGGGGTTATCTGGCAGTTATCCAGTTTTAACTGGAGTTTTTCTAGGGGAAGACTGGAGAAACTTTAATGAGCCATAACTCTGGCTAGGAAAGTCCTTTTTGGACGATTTTATTTTTGACTTTGGGGATCTTCGACTTTCTGAAACCATTGGAATAGGTTTCACAGCCATCTGAGGTCGTTTGTAGGTGTTTTTGCTTCATGGAAGTTCCAAGAGCCACCAAGGCCAAATCAGTTTAGGAGCTGCATTGGGAATTGTGCAGCCATTGAATGTGGAGCGAAGGTCATTCCTGAAATTTTTCAGCATTCTAAAACCATTTCTACAGCTTGTTTTTCCTATTGAGGCATTCTTCTCACTTTTTAGCTTTGGGGAAGCTTTCAGGGCCGCTAGGGCCATTTCAGTGCTTGAGCTATTTGGGGACTATATTCATCCATTTTTGGTGATTCAAAAGCCTATGTCTGCTATTTTCAACCTTCTGAGTCTAATGGAAGAGGTTTCAGAATCAATTGCGGTCATATTCACCTCGAAATTCTCCATGCAAGTCTAAAGGGCCACTAGGGCCAATTGGGGAAAGTATTGTATGAGGTACAATTTCACTGTCTAGTGCTTGGGAAAGAGCATGCTTAGGTAATTCCTATCTTCTAATTATTTATTTACAGTCAAATCTATCTTTCGAGACACTAATATTCTTGTATTAGCCTTTGTAGCATTTGTAATACAAGAGGACAAGCCTAGTTTGAGACGCTTGGTCTAGTAGATGTAGCCCAGAAGGGGTGAACTGCTTTCTCATTTTGATGTCTTTATTTGTTGAAGATTACATGCTAAACAAAACTGATATAAAGTGTAAAACAACAAATATACATAACTTTCATACACACGTAATCACCTATTCAGCTGCAAAAAGTTATTTGTCTTATTCTGCAAGACATCAAACTTCAAGTATGTGTATGTCAATGACTTCTAAGTGTTTACTTCGTTATTTCTTTAGGCAGAGCCCGTAGAGGGCCAGGTGGCCTCTAGAACTCATCCTCTCTTTAGAGGTGACATGTCTGGTGAAAGCCCCTATAGTATATCTCTGTATAAGAAATAAGAAGTTTTCACATTTTCAGAGGTCACTTGGAGTGTACAGCTCACATTTGAAATTATGGAAAATGGATACCTTGCACCCTTAAACAAGTACATTCCATTTTCAGATCAAGAGGCCCCTTCGAAAATCAATTGAGGAGGCACTAGATATTAAATTTTAAAGGATTAAATATGCACATCATGATATATGAGGTCAAAAGAGATACGAGGAAACTTAAGACTTCCTTTGGGCAAAACATAAGTGATTGTTGATAAATGGAAGTAGTCAAAACTCAATTGGACAAAAGGTAATCTGGTGTTAGGAGAACAACTAGATGTAGTAATGTACTTGGAAATTTTAGTACTGAGGATGGGGGGGTTGCAAGGAGAATGGAAATTAGGGATCATGGAAAGAGTTATTGGTATGCATAGGAGGTATCAAGTAGAGGTTTCCAAGCAAACACATATGATTTAATGTAGATGATCTAACCAAGGGATGGCAAGGACTGTCATTAGGAAAAATAAATGGTACAAGCATGGAAATGGTGGGATGGGTTTCTTTTGAAATAATAGTTTTCACACTCAAATATCAGGGTTGAATGTACAAACATAGAGACAAGTTCCCGTAGTGATGAAATGGTTCACTAAATGGGGTGAGAGTTGAACATAGATTTATGAGGTGGTGGGGAGGATGCATTAGTTGTTCTCCATGGGAGTAAGTGAAAATAGGGTTCTAATGCAATTGGTTTACTAATTATGTGCGGATTAGAGGCCAAATGATAATATGGGATGGGATTCACTAGAACCAATCACCAAATTATAACAAGTTGGAGTCGAACGAGTTCTGGTAGCATAATAATGAGAAATAAGTATGAGGTTCAATCTCTAATATGAAAACTATTAGACTCCCATCCTAGAGGATAAACTAATATGCCAAAAATGTTAGGGGTGTTATAAATTAGGCAACCTAGGGAGGTGAGAACTACCAACTAACATAGTGAGGAAAATATACCTTAAGTATGACTGAAGGGGTGTATATTGGTTAATGCAAAGAGCATAGAGAAATTTCCTAAGATGCCAATGTGAAGAAGTACATGCCTAAAGAGGTAATATAATGCCCCTGTAGGTGCATTTATGATACCCTGAAGGGAATTGCACATAAGAAACTGGATACTATAAGTGAAAACACTAATGATAAAAACACTTGATTAATGTAAATTGAATCACTAATACGAGTATTAAGTATACACACATATTTTGATGGAATGATGAGTTAAAGTGGTCACAAATTGTAAGTGTGGCGGCATGAAATGTGTCACTACTTTGTGACACCAAAGCTAAGTGCCACTAGAAAATAGGGGCACAGGCTATATGAATTTATGGGTAGGTAACATGTGGAGTTGGTCCTTAAAGGAAGGACATATGTTGACACCAAGAGATGATGAATATGCAATTGAATATATTGTCCTAGTAGCTAAATAAATATAGAGAAAGTTCTCATAATTTTAAATTTTGAGGTTCATGGGAGGAGAAAACATATAAAGGAATGTGGGGGAACAATGACCCTTAAAATAAATGTGTGGTGCCCCTTATAGGAGGCTAGGGAATGATGAATTCCTAGAAAGGGAACTCCCTAAAGGAAGCAATGGGACTCCAAGTGCGCATAATAGGCACTCCTTAAAGGAGCCAATGTCACCATCAAGGGTGGTAACCAAAGAAACCAATGTCAAAGGGGCCTCACCACATGAAACAATGAAGCTACCATATTGGATCATTCCATTTAGGCCACGTGGGTTGCAATAAGTCACTGTTTAGGAGTATAAGACACAATAAGGTGGATGAAAACTCCCACAAAGGGTGCAATGTGGGTTGGTGTTGCACTGAGGTCTAGATCTGGTGGGACCTAGGGGGAAGTGGGATTTCCCCCATTCTCATGAGATAAGAACTAGGGGTAGAGTTATTGTCAGACTCTAGGGATGATGGACCACAGGTAGAAAAGTAGGTATTTTAACGTTACACATCCACAAACTATGATGTGAAATAATGTATCAAACTCAATAGGTTGCATGATATCCATATCAGGTGTTAAGATCTTAAACTATTTTCCAACGCCTCCTAATGGGGTGTGACCAATAACCATGGAATATTTGTCATTAACAAGGAATGGTCACGTGTGAGAGGAATTAGTCCTAAAGGAGTGGGAATGAGAGGGTGCACCAATTGAGTGGTTAGGACCCTGCAAACAATAATAGGAGAACATTTGTGGAGGTTATCACTAAGATTAATTAAAGAGGTAATGGAATCAAATAACTCATCATCCTTAGGGGATGATGTTTTTGAGATTTCAAGCATTCTTTTAATATTAGGGGAGAAAATTTGTGAATATACCTCCAATGGTGAATGAATTTTCCCATCGTCCACACCAAAGGGGAGATGAGGTGGTTCTAGAGTCATGGGCTCACAATGGGAGTGGATATTGCATGATTAGTGGTAGTGGACACATAGTACATGGACTCAACCTAAGAAATAGAAGGTGAGATTCTACCTTGAGAAGCATGGGAGGGAGGATCACAGTAGGAGTTTTGATCAAATGTGATGAAACACCTTCATGTGGGAGTATCATAACTCAAAAGAATCAATACACCATAAAATTCATGGCATAAATGTAATCCTAGGCAAAGAAGATGTTGTGATCTATTGAGCCAAACATGATAGTGGCATTGATAAAAACAACCATGCCATTTGATGTGATTGGTAGATTAGGTAAGATCCCTAAAGGGGGATGAAGTCTACCATGAACTATTTTGAACTCATTAATTAATTGAATAAGCATGGGAGAATTAAATTATTTCCAAATATAGGAGGACAAAACACATGATGATTCCCCATCATCGATAATATATTGATGAACCATAAATTTTTTACAACAATCCCCATTTGAAATAGGGCAATGGCACGAAGTTGTGCTTGATTATGTCAATCCTAATCAAAAGTGATGGTTTGGAATGGGTATGGATATTTACTTTCGATTCCCTTCAATTTTGAATGTCTAAATATCATTATCTCTCTAGGAGTGGAAGGGATACCCCTAAGTGAACATCTCTAGTTCTAGGTCATGAAGTAAATTTGTTGGGAGTTGGGATTTCTTGCTTGTTGTTGGGTAGTCACAACTCCTTTTTGTGGGTAGGGGTTTTGGATAGATAAAAATGGTATAAGTTGAGGGAATTTTAGTGGAGGTGGTGCCCCTTATTAAAGTGCATGACTTGGATGGGTCATCGCTTCCTTCATTCGTTTATAGGAAAAAATCTAAGGGTAAGGGTGAGTGTAATGCTTGAATTTGTCGGATAATGCACAATGGGGTTAGTGTGTAACCCACTGTTCTTCCCTTACTTTGGCTGATTATTATTACCATCATTACCTCCAACTTAAGTGTTTTAGTTTTGAGGGTTTCTTCCTTGCCCATGGTTAACCTGTTGTTGGCCTTTCCATTTCTTGATTCCATAACATTTATGGTTGTTAAGCTAGTCAAAGTTGGACAATGTTGGCACCTCTATCTTGTTGAGCCTAAGTTGTTGTAGTAATTTTAGGTGGGGAAGTTGGGAAGGGATAGTGTGGGTTGTCCTATGGTGGATTCTCATATGCACTATAGGAATTGGAGGCTCCTCCACTATAAGCTTGATGGTACGAGGAGGGCCCATAGGAATGCGAGGGGGCTTCCATACTTAAAGGTGGCATATGGATGCTTTATTCACTAGAGTAATGCTCCCATACCATTTAATTTGATAAATAAGATGGTCTCACCATTCTTGAGAATGGTGGGTGTTCCCCATAATGGTTCTCATAAGGTTTTTATAATGGGGATGAGGGTTTCCTTTGTGTTGGTTGAGGTGTGACATGGACCCAATCAGTCCATTAATAGCATTAGATGCCCTGAATTTGAGTTGATTGAAGGGCTCTGAGTAGGAAGCACTAGACATTACTTAGTGGAGGTATCTTGATTGAGCATAAATCAACTCAAAAAATTGAGCTTTTAAAATGGCTTCCTCATAAATTTAAGGCATGGTGATGCTTACGTCTTTTGTGATGATGGGAAAAATGGATTTGAGGAAGAAATATAAGAGAAGTTCTTTAGTGACTTCAACTTTGCAAGTGTTTCATTGTCTTCACCATTTGTGGACGTGATCGGTGATATGAGAGAAATTTTTCCTAAAGTCAGTGATAATTTCTAGTCTTGTGTCATGACTTACTAGTAATTGGAAAAATGTGAGGAATGCTTTAACTGGTGAAGTGAAGTTGCTACAAGTTGCATATTTTTCACTGACATACCATTTAAGTAAGGGGTTGATCAAGGTTTTTTGAAAGACTCTTAGATGAACTGAGTCATCAATGATGTTGTTGGAGAAATATCACAAATGAAATGTCAGAATGTGGTTCGTTGGGTCTTCCCCTGGCTTTGCTTCAAATTTTGATATATTTGAAGGGATTTTGGTTGGGATGGGAGGCATGTAGGATCATGATAAATTGGGTCATTTGTAATTTTCGCTAACCTAGGATATTCAATGAAGCTACAAATGGTAAATTGAGAGTTCAATTCTCCTTGGCCTCATCCAATATGATTTTGGTGGCCAAATAGGCAATTCTTACAGTCCAGAGATCGGATTGGATGAGCTTCACTACCAAATGGTGAGCTATGAAACCCCGACCTCCTGTAACCACATAGTAGGTATGGTTCCTTTCCTCTCATTGTCCTTCAATTTTATCCTCCATCGCTATTCACGTCCTTCTCCAATGAGCTTCAATCCATGCCCAAAATACTTACACACATATATAAATTAATATTTATTTATTTAATTTAATTTGTATCGTTTAAAATAATATACAGTTATATTTCAACTTTTTTAATATAATATTATGTTCATTTGTTGGTTTGTTACAACCTCTGTTCATTTTAAGTTGATGTAACATACTCAAGTGCATAATTACGATGAATGTCGGGTATTATGTGCTATAAATATTGTCAACTACAAAAATAAACATATGAGATATTAATATTGGAGATAGATAATATTAAATAATTAATATAGTTAATTAAGATTACCATGGGACATTTAAAATGTTGGCAATATTGAGGCTTAACTTTGGTTGAGTGAGCATGATTTGTAAACTGCCGTGGATATTCCACTGGACACTCTATCACAACAAATTTGGTAATAAAATATTAAAAATGAATAATTTTTACACTATTAACATTTTCTTAAACTTTAAGATCTATAAAATCAACTATAATTAGTGGATGCATACAAATGGAAATTATGCAGAAAAGTAGAGAATGACAAAATAAGCTCACACAAACACATAAGACACAAGATATGCTCTCTAGGAAACCCTTTTGATAGAAAAACCAATTGTAAGGTGAGGTCCCTTTTCTCTCTTTCTCTGTTTGGAAATATGGTTGCAGGTACAAAAAAGTAATACTTGTGGCCTATGGGCTTCTATAGTGCATAGATTCTATCTTTTTGCTCTACCTCCTATCTCTTATGGTTATCTTTGTGTAGATATGGAACAAAATTCTCTCGAAATAATGAAACACCTCTTCCTCCTAGTGGCCCAGTTATAATGCAACCCGATAGCCTACTAGTGGTTAATTTTGACTACATCAACTCTTAACTAGAGTTACAATATAGAATCTTCGCTAACCATCCCTCAAAGCATATCTTGCAATATTCCCTCACTCCACCTTGCTTCCCATATGCAATATCCAAAGGTGAAGGTGGAAAATATCCAAATCAAGTCTCAAATGGGGACTTTCCTGTAGAAGTGTGGACTCCTTTGTTGTAAGAGTGTTGTATATATACCATATTTTCATCCCAGGTCTTTGGATGCTTCTGCTTGTATCCCCTGAGAAGATACACCAAAGTCCCATTGACCACTTCTGACTTTGGATGGAATGTTGTAGATCTCTTTAACTTTGTGTCCATATTCTCCCATAATGTAGTCCAGAATGCACTGCGAAATCTTGTATCCCTGTCTGAAATGTTGCTCCTTGGTATCCCAAAGTGCAGCCATACTATGTCCAAAGAAGAATTTTGTTGCTTCTTTATCGCTGATGGTCTTCTTACAGGGAATCAAAACACACATCTTGTTGAAATTGTCAACTACCACAAACAGGTAGTCATGTCCCTTCCTGGTTGTCGGTAAACCTCCCACAAAGTCCATAGAAATGCTTTCCCAAAGAAGAGTAGGTACAGGTAAGGGATGATATAGACCATGTTTCCTGTTGTTAGGCTTGATGGCACAACAAAGCATGCATCCTATTATGAATGTATCTACCTATTCTTGCATCTTGGGCCAATACACATACCTATGGAAGTTAGCCATGGTCTTCCCTACACCAAACTACCCTGCGACCTTGGAGGTGTGAGCCTTTTTTATTAGCTGCAATCACTCACCTTTAGGAACATGTGGCTTATCCATCTGTTGAGGCCTCAGAAATCTATGGAAACAACAAGGGGGATAACCACCCAGTCTAGACCTTAAAGCAACTCCTTTTCCATTTGGGATAGTGGCTCTGACTGGGTATGATGGGACCAATTTCCTAGTGTTTTGGGTTTATATGATTTGTGGGATTTTTTTCTAATGATTTACAAAAGAATAACTAGAAATTAACACAACTTTATTCTAAGATGCAAAACTTTAAATTAAATCTATTTTAATCTAACCCGGGGTATTGTTGGTTTTATGCGATATAAAAAGTTGTCTATGTAATCTATGATGATATAGATCAATTGTAGATTATATAGAGTTAATATATTGTAAGATAATTCCTTTGAAAAAAATAGTTAATCAAAATAATTGTGAAAAACATATCGCATATTCTAATGATAACATATAAAACAGACAATTCTCTATTCTAATATCGTACAATAGTGCAACTGATACTTCAAATAGAGATGACAAATTTCATACATAATTCATGAAAGATAAACTTATCACTAATACTAGAACAAAGATTTAGCAAACATGATAGTAGTACCATATGTGTATTGTTCTGCTCATTTGACCAGTGACAATAGGCCACAATAAATCTTCTACCAATGAGTATCTCAAAGAATACTATAGTGCATCAACAGTGATCAACAAAAAGATATTTGATTGAAAAGACCTAGTTCCATGATTCCATCAAGGCATAGACAAATTTACGATAGCACATTCTTTGTAAATGTTCTTAATAACATTATGGACCCTTCTCTAAATGCATGAGAAGGGTTTAAATACTATTCTTAATTAACTAAAAATAACTTATACAAGATATTTATGAGGAGGTGAACTCTGACACGTCTTGGTCCCTTCCTTGCCGTAGTGTGGTCCACTTTATGTATTTATCCTCATAACTTTTGACATGGTAGTATTGCTCCTTGATGGCATCCCGGAATGAATTCCAAGTGGGCGCGACTGAATATAGTGATTTCGTATTTTCATCCTTCTGCTCGTAGTAGGTTTCCCACCAGTCCTTGATGTGGGGGGCTACTTTGAGAAGAGCAAAAGTAATCTTTTCTCGACTGGAAAAATCATGAACATAAAAATAACCTTCTAGCATATTTAACCATTTATCTATGACATCTACGTCTATCTGACCATTGAATATGGGGCTTTCAAGATTTTGATAGGACCTCCTGCCCCCTCATCTTTCTTTTCATCCGCCATGGGAGGTTGTCGGGATTTGTGAGGCTAGTCTTGCAAAGGTTCGACCAGTGCAAGCCCTAACTCCTTATATCTCGACCTCGTTCAGGACATGTAAAGAAAAACAGAGAGAGCAGAACGCACTGATACCAATGATCTAGATTTAAATAGGAACGCAAAAAATTATAGATATAACCATAAATATAGAGCTGCAATAGAAATAATACTTCATTTCGTTAATGTAAAATACTGAAATATGCTTACAAACAGAAATGGAAATAAACCAACTAGGGTAATGGTAGCTCATCCCTGAGAAGAGATGTGGTGACTACATGCCTCAGAACTGTGTTACAATGAGGCTCAAAGGCCTATTTATTGTTGAGAAATAATGGAAAACTCTAAACATCCAAAAACCTAACCCTAGGAGATGAAATGCCAAACTGTGGGCCGTGTTTGGGTAAATTGGTACATCAACTTCCCAGGGTTGTAACTTTGGCATATGATCTCCATTTGACACGCACAATACCTCGTGAGAAAGATTTATCCGAGGACTAAGACTTTGGGAAGAGAAACATTGGTCTATGGACCTATGTTTCTCCCATGTTTGCCCAAAAAAATGTCATTTACGGCCTCAAAATGGCTCCGGAAGTTCAGGACCCGAAATACTGCTAAAAATAGTACAGTGTGCTACAATTAAGGAAACTGGAAAATTGAAAGAGACAACTGTGGGGGTCCAAGTGGGATAGGTGGGTGACCACCAACATCCACCTGGATTATAATAAGAGAAGGTGACAAGTCTCAAAATACACTCTTGAGATGATCACAATCAATGTGATAATGATCTTAGCAAGAGTGCAATGATGATCTTAGTAAAGGAGCAGCAAGGATGATCCTAGTGGAGTTGCAGCAGCAGTAATGAGGATGACCTTGATAGTGAACAGAGGAAGGGATTAATGATCTTGGTCTTGGAGAGGCAGAATGTGTCAAGGGTCATGGTCTTGGTATTCATCAATGGAATCTCTAAGAAGAATTTTGCATGGGTTTTCCTCTCCAAGAGGGAAAGATTTTGGCCTTGGCAGAAAGCCAAATATTTGTGTTCTTGTCTCTGTTGTTTTGATAGCAATTTGATGAAGTAAATACACACACACACTAATAATGAATGGAACATCAAACTAAGAATAATTGTATAAACGCTTCACAAATTTCTATCATGTAACGAATAATCAATTTAATTATGCATGCCCCAGATTCTTCAACAACCTTGACCACCAATTCAAGTTAAGCTCCTAATTCCCTTTCTAATCAACCATTCTATTCTATCCCTCTTTATATATATGAATCTTCATCTGTGTGTAAAAATACATGAAAAGCACATTGAGGAATATGATACATAGGACATAGAATATAGAACATAGTTCTTGACATATATCTATGGGAAACCATCACTCTTTGACACAAAATCGAAGTTATGTTGTAAATGGCTTTCCATAATAATAAATTGTAGAACATTGCCACTTTTTTTTATGTTTCATTGCAATGTTCATAAGAATAATGATTGATGGAGATACCAACATGTCAATTCCTAAATAGCAATTGATTTACACAAAAGCCCGATCTAAAATACATGAATAACGAAGTCTTACAGAAAAATTCAATGCCAAACCCATCTAAGCAAAGTTGATGTGAGAAATTTTGTATAGGTCGAGGTTAACACATAAAACCCATATTTTGTTTCTTATCACTTTGAATTGTTACGTTGAAGAAATTATATCGGACATAAAATTTTCAAATATAGGACCGTGCAAAGGAGGAGTGGTGTTGATCACATGGAGACAAATCATAAACAAATGGGAACCACTATTCCCTCCATGCCTCTTTTATAACAATGTGAGATTAAGAAACTGACCAATCCTGGCACTACTCTTATGTCACCTCTTGTAGGACCTTCATAGGCTACTCTTCCCCATCTGAAATCCACATATCTGAATTCGATTTTGGTAATGTCTCGAACAAAAAAGCAGCCCACCACTTTGCTGTAAGGGAGCCCCTTTAGTGAGAATCCTTATATTTAAGTGCATTGAAAATGTTTACATCCACAAGACTGATCATGTCCACTAGAAAATTTGTAATGAATAAATATAAATGTCAAGCACAATCACAATGAACACACCTAATTTCTTAATATAGAAATTTAGTAAGAAGCCATTTTCATGATTAAATATTGACTGAAAATAATTATCACTACTGATAGGAAACGTTGACACGTTGTGCGGAGTGAAGAGATGTGGAGGAAGAAACCTTCCTCCACACTTCGCATAATGTATCAAAATTATGGAGCTTTTTTCATCCCCCCACCCCTTTCATCCTTCACACTCTGTACAATGTATCAATGTTATGGACATTTGTTTAGTCACCCCCAACACCACCCCACTCCCTTGTCTACGTAAGGGACCAAGAACCTTGTTAGTTTTGGCATCATTGGGTAGAGCAATAGCGGTTTCAGGAATAATAGTGGCAGTGTCAGAGAACTCATCGATATATTGGCCACTTACAAAATTAGTCTTTTTTTTTTCGAAATGATTTGTGAGGTACTGACAAATATCAAAAACAAAAATCCCTCCACTAGGGGAATTATGTCACATCAAGGCTTGTGAGCTAATGAAAAATTAGACACAAGATTTCCTGAAATTCAAAAATTATTTTGAATTTGTATAAAAATAGGAATATTCAATGTTTTCCTGAAATTTTGGTTAAAATTACAAAAAATAAGCCAAAATATTCGAAATCCAACAAACTTTGATTGCAAGGTGAGTACTATACTCCCTGCGGAGGTAGGCACTAATAAAATTTAAGGGCCAAAAAATATATTTTTATAGTTTTTAAAGAATTTGAGAGTGAACAAATATATTTGTGATCATTTTTCTTTAAAAATATAAGTGAACAAAATAAACATCAATGAAAAACAATGACATATCAAAATTTACATGGGAAATCTAGTAATGGAAAAAAGTATATGGAAAGGATTATTAACTTTAAATTATTAGTAAAATTAGATATATAAGTTGACTTCATATTGCAAACATGAATCTGGGAAGGATGCATGAGTTGGAGACACAACTCCTTGTTGCCAGAGAAGCCTTAGCCAAGTATCAACTTGAAGAAGAGGTAAACAATTCTAGTTTCTCTTTAACTTCTTATAAGAATGTTTATGTTAGTTCTTTTGAGAAACATACCAGAGGCATAGGGTCCAAGTTGATGTCCAAAATGGGATATGAAGGAAAAGGATTGGGCAAACATGCACAGGGTATAGTTGAGCCAATAATGTTTGAGGTAAGGCCTAAGAATTTGGGTCTTGGCTATGAACAGTCTTATGGAGAAAGTTCCAAAGCAGCCATGAAGGAAATTGAAACAGTTCCTAGAAGGACTTTCATTTCAGGTTCTCTATCTCAAGGTTGTAAAGGTTGTATCCTTGAGGAATGCAATAGTTTGAAACATGCTTTGCAAGAAGAAGGTGTGCATAAGCATGCACTTGAACTAGGATGTGGTGAAAGCTGTAAAACCATCGATGGGATTGATAACATTCCAAAGGGAGATTCTTCTTCTTTCGATTCACCTCCTTATGAAGGTAATGAAAGTGAAAGAAAAAGGTATAAATCTAATTTCCAACACACTTTCTTTGATCATGTAAAGCATGGAAAATTTCCACACAAGCATTAGAAAAGAATTGCATGTTCTTTTTGTGGTTTGGTTAACCATAGTGTTTCTAGATGTTGGAAAAGAATGGCAACATACAGGAAACTTTTGAAGGAAAGGAGGCAAGAAGCCAAAGTTCCATTGAACAATGAAAATCATGCTATCAAGAAGATGAACATGTGTTGTACTTATTGCCATAAGCAATGACATACCATTGAAAGGTGTTGGACTCTGAATCCAACAATGCTTCCACGAAAGTTGACGAAATTGGAGAAAGAGTATGACAAGAATGGGAAGGAATTTTCCATCATTGATATGTGTCAGGATGATACACATGTTGATATCGATGTGCAGTTAAAGGAAGTTCCTTTGAAATGGATTGGTAAGAAATGGTCAGAATTCTTATCCAATTAAAGTTGCATGTCTTTTGATTGAATGCATTTCTTTGTTAAGGGAATGCAAGTTGCAGGATGGAAAAGCTGAGTATGAGACTCACTCTATCGCAGCAAAAGTTATATTCATTTCATCTTTGAAAGTACATGTACGTGTGATCGAGGATATTTTACTTTTGATTGCACTTAAGAGAAAGTTGAAAGATAAACTGCATGTATGAGAATGATATGCATGAGCATAGGGATCATGATGATTTCCTTGTATTTTAAACATGTATGTGTGATTAACTTGAAGGGTTGATTACTTTGTTTTTCACCATGCATGTAATGTAATATTGACTTGGAAAAAGTTAATTTCATCTCCAAGATTGTAAAGAGGAGAAATGATGAAGTGTTTCATCTTTGTAAAAGCCTTCTCATTTCGGAGGCAGCTCTTTTTTTGGAGCGGAGGTGCAATGGATGGGCATCGTGACAGTTGGAAAGCCCACATGTTTAGAGGAATATTTCAGCTCATATATCAGCAAGTACCATTGCTGGTTTCTACAAATTTTCAGTTTGTCTGGAGAACAAGCTTGGTCGGGATTCGACAAGTACTTGGCTTATGCAGCGAAAAGTTGCCATGACGACAGTTGGAAAGGCAGGACATTTTGGCATCAGCATGCTCTTTTGGCTGAATGGAAAAGGATATTTATATTCCTCAAGTGTTTTATAGTTCAGTTCAGAGATTCAGTAAGCTTTTGGGGACCAAAAGCCTTCTCATTTGGGAGGTGTGATCAGGAGCTCACGAATAAGTGTCGTAAAATGGTAAAAAATGAAAATGCTTAGAACTGGTTTGAACCTAAACTACTGGATATAGCTCATATTCCTGATTCTGGCACCGCAAACGGTTCGAAAAATGGTCTCCGTGTGCAGAAGTTATGCCAAAAACAAAATCGCCCAATGACTTAATTTTTGAATTAAAAAAAAAAAATTAATAATAATAATTAAAAAAGAATATTCTTAAAAATATTCTGTGGGGCGACCAATGGCATGCCACCACATCGCAAGCCTAGAGGCAGCCACATGGCTCCAAGTATGAAAAAAGTTGGCATGTTTAAAATTTTTGTCGTATTGTGGTTTGAACCTGCAACCTACTCGGCACAAGGCATATGTTTTACCATTGAGTCACAACAATGGTTCTTGTTATGTGAGTGCAATGAAGTATAGTTAAGGTTCAAAACTAATTTGGGGTGGGAAACGAAGGGGGCCAACCCCCCATACCATGTGACCTTCCGCCCATAACCACGGGCCATAAGATATAACCACTAGTTCAGCGCGTAATCCGAGGAAAACTGCTAGTTGTATAAATGCGTTCACATGCGCATTAAAGACAAACAGTTAAATCTGGCGGTCAGGTTAGGATTTGGTGGAGGATATGGCAGAGTGCTCCAAAAATGGTGGAATTGCCAAATTTAGCGGGGTTATCTGGCAGTTATCCAGTTTTAACTGGAGTTTTTCTAGGGGCAGACTGGAGAAACTTTAATGAGCCATAACTTTGGCTAGGAAAGTCCTTTCTGGACGATTTTGTTTTTGACTTTGGGGATCTTCGACCTTCTGAAACCATTGGAATAGGTTTCACAGCCATCTGAGGTCGTTTGTAGGTGTTTTTGCTTCATGGAAGTTCCAAGAGCCACCAAGGCCAAATCAGTTTGGGAGCTGCATTGGGAATTGTGCAGCCATTGAATGTGGAGCGAAGGTCATTCCTGAAAGTTTTCAGCATTCTGAAACCATTTCTACAGCTCGTTTTTTCTATTGAGGCATTCTTCTCACTTTTTAGCTTCGGGGAAGCTTTCAGGGCCGCTAGGGCCATTTCAGTGCTTGAGCTATTTGGGGACTATATTCATCCATTTTTGGTGATTCAAAAGCCTATGTCTGCTATTTTCAACCTTCTGAGTCTAATGGAAGAGGTTTCAGAATCAATTGAGGTCATCTTCACCTCGAAATTCTCCATGCAAGTCTAAAGTGCCACTAGGGCCAATTGGGGAAAGTATTGTATGAGGTACAATTTCACTGTTTAGTGCTTGGGAAAGAGCATGCTTAGGTAATTCCTATCTTTTGATTATTTATTTACAGTCAAATCTATCTTTCGAGACACTAATATTCTTGTATTAGCCTTTGTAGCATTTGTAATACAAGAGGACAAGCCTAGTTTGAGAGGCTTGGTCTAGTAGATGTAGCCCAGAAGGGGTGAACTGCTTTATCATTTTGATGTCTTTATTTGCTGAAGATTACATGCTAAACAAAACTGATATAAAGTGTAAAACAACAAATATACATAACCTGCATACAGACGTAATCACCTATTCAGCTGCAAAAAGTTATTTGTCTTATTCTGCAAGACATCAAACTTCAAGTATGTGTATGTCAGTGACTTCTAAGTGTTTACTTCGTTATTTCTTTAGGAAGAGCCTGTAGAGGGCCAGGTAGCCTCTGGAACTCATCGTCTCTTTAGAGGTGACATGTCCGGGGAATGCCCCTATAGTATATCTCTGTATAAGAAATAAGAAGTTTTCACATTTTCAGAGGTCACTTGGAGTGTACAACTCACATTTGAAATTATGGAAAATGGATACCTTGCACCCTTAAACAAGTACATTCCATTTTCAGATCAAGAGGCCCCTTCAAAAATCAATTGTGGAGGCACTAGATATTAAATTTTAAAGGATTAAATATGCACATCATGATATATGAGGTCAAAAGAGATACGAGGAAACTTAAGACTTCCTTTGGCCAAAACATAAGTGATTGTTGATAAATGGAAGTAGTCAAAACTCAATTGGACAAAAGGTAATCTGGTGTTAGGAGAATAACCAGATGTAGTAATGTACTTGGAAATTTTAGTACTGAGGATGGGGGCGTTGCAAGGAGAATGGAAATTAGGGATCATGGAAAGAGTTATTGGTATGCATAGAAGGTATCAAGTAGAGGTTTCCAAGCAAACACATATGATTTAATGTAGATGATCTAACCAAGGGATGGCAAGGACTGTCATTAGGAAAAATAAATGGTACAAGCATGGAAATGGTGGGATGGGTTTCTTTTGAAATAATAGTTTTCACACTCAAATATCAGGGTTGAATGTACAAACATAGAGACAAGTTCCCGTAGTGATGAAATGGTTCACTAAATGGGGTGAGAGTTTAACATAGATTTATGAGGTGGTGGGGAGGAGGCATTAGTTGTTCTCCATGGGAGTAAGTGAAAATAGGGTTCTAATGCAATTGGTTTACTAATTATGTGGGGATTAGAGGCCAAATGATAATATGGGATGGGATTCACTAGAACCAATCACCAAATTATAACAAGTTGGAGTCGAACGAGTTCTGGTAGCATAATAATGAGAAATAAGTATGAGGTTCAATCTCTAATATGAAAACTATTAGACTCCCA
>APFE031072133.1:6865-31779 GCA_000404065.3 Pinus taeda
AAAAGAGAAAAAGGGCTTTGTTACAATTGTGATAACAAATACATTAAAGGTCATAAGTGTGCTGAGAAGAAATTATTTTACATTGATTGTGGAGAGGAGGAAGAAAAGGATCAAGAAACGTCAAAAGAAGAGTATATACACCAAAAACCAACCCCAGAGAAAGAAGAAATGAATACGACCATATCTTGTAAAGCATTGGAAAGAATTACTACTCCTCAAACTCTTAAGATAGAAGGACATGTCAAGAAGAAAAAGGTTCAAGAAGTGAAAGACCACATCAAGAAAGAAGAAATGAATCTGACCATATCTTGTAATGCAATGGTTGGAATTACCACTTCTCAAACTATCAAGATAGAAGGACATATCAAGAAGGAAAATGTTCAAGAAGTGAAATATCACATAGAGCATCAAGAAATGAATCCGACCATATCTTGTAATGAATTGGAAGAAATTGTCACTCCTCAAACTCTCAAGATAGAAGGACATATCAATAAGAAAAAGATTCAAGCAATGAAAGATCACATCGAGCATCAACAACAAGTTCTCTAACTTTTAAAGGATAACACCACTTTGGTTCAGAATCGAATGAAACAACAGGAAGATCAAAATTGCAATGAAAGAAGTTTTGATGTAGGTGATTGGGTATTTTTATGGTTACATACATACAAACAAATGTCCCTCAATAAAGATATTTATGAAAATGAAATGTTGGCAATACTACACGCACTTAAGAAATGGCGACCTTACCTAATGGGAAGACACTTCAAGGTAAAAATGGATCATGATAGTATTAAATACTTTTTAGAACAAACATTATCCTCTAAAGAGCAACAAAAATGGGTCACAAAGATGCTGGGTTATGACTTTGAAATCATCTACAAAAAAGGGAAGCAAAATGTTGTGGCAGATGCACTCCCA
Source organism: Pinus taeda (assembly GCA_000404065.3). NCBI lineage: Eukaryota > Viridiplantae > Streptophyta > Pinopsida > Pinales > Pinaceae > Pinus > Pinus taeda. The sequence goes on from APFE031072133.1 coordinate 7,784, forward strand.
AGGAAGGAGGAGAATGTGGAAGCATTGTTGTGCACCATTTCTATTATCCAACCATATTGGATAGACAAAGCAAGGTATGAATGGAAGAAGGACGAATAAGTGTGGCCACTCATTCAAAAGTTGCAGAAGATCCCAATTCAACCAGTATTGCCAGAACTTGACGAGGAAGGAAAAATCATATTGGAGCCTAGAGCAGTCACAGAAACAAGAACCCGACAGCTACGAAGTCAATCAATTTCAAAGTATCTCATCAAGTGGAAGAAATTACCCACTAAAGATTCCACATGGGAGGACAAGAATTTATACAGGACCATCAAGAACTACTCAAGTGTTGAGGACAACACTTTTTGAAGGAGAGGGGCATGTTAGGTTCTTATACTACTAGTGTAACCCCTTACTGTTATTAGTACAACCCCCTTATTATATTGTTGTGCCCATGTAATCCCCATATTTTTTTATTATGCCCCGTGGAAGCCCACTATTGCTATTATTGTGCCCTTACATTATATTATGACCCCTTAGACTCCTATATATAGAAAGGAGGTCTTGTCATTTGTATCATCAAAGAATTGTTCATTTGTGTAATGTAAAGGAGGTTGCCCCCTCAAAGAGGCTGAATTATAAGGCATTGATCTATCTATTGTATCTTTTTGTGAGCTGGTTTCATAACAATTCTAGTTTGGACCAGGTTGTTTTTTAAAACTATGGTTTAAACCACATCTTTCCTTCCATGGAATGGAAAGGTACAATAACCCTTTATCCTTTACCTCTAGATGTTAAGTTCTTTTTCTCTAGTTATGTAGACCCAAATCTCTTCTCTCTCCAAGTTATGTTAATAATGGGAAGGTATTCATCCTTCTAGTTCAAGTCAATAACTTTGAAGCCAACATATATCACAATTCCCATCAAGATTTTCATCGCACCTTTTATATTTCCCAACAACTCAACAATTTTTTGGTCAAAAACATTTAGATTTTTATCCATTTGGATCCAAGTATTATTGGGTCAAATATTGAATTGAGACCCAAAATATACAATAAGATGGGGAAAGAAATACCCCTATACCTCTAGGTCAACTTTATTGTCAAAATGAGGAACATATATTTTAACTTGGCTAACTTTCTAATAGATTTAACAAGAAGTTATTTTTCTTTTTCCTCAAATAATTTATCAACCTTTTGCAACGATTGCATTAATTTAATAAACCTAGAAACATCATTGTTTTCTCCTAAAAATGAAATAAGTTATGTGACATCATTAATCAATTATATTTGTCCTCTTTCTTTTACTTCCTAGAATAGGTTAGTTGTGTCTTTTCAGATACTCCTTTCTTCTACAAGATAAGGATACTCAATCTACCTCAACTTCACCTTCCATAATTTGGTCAAGTTGTTGGAGTATTTTGGGAAACATTACCTTTAGTCTCTACCCCATGTTGAGTGAGGACATTTAAATTAGGTTCTAATTTGTTCACCTATAAAATTTTGTTCATAGGTATTAGTACAATAATGTCATTATTTGTATTCTTTTAATATTTTTAAGGATTATCATGCATGCTTTTACCAAGTACCCTTTGACTCCACATAAGTTACAAAAGTACAAGGCGGAGTTATCTTGACAGGAGTAATCAAAACTCAAGTGATTTCTTTGTAGAATATAAAGCAATTTTTCTTATATATGGTTCTTCCTCACCTTCACCCACGTCCTTAGGTAGATTCACACTTTGTGCACTTGAGTCTTGGGTAATAGATAGAAACTAGCATGAATTTCAACATTGTTGAAATATTTATATATTGAATATAAGTTACTTCACAAATTTCATGTCAAAGATTCCATTGGTAAAATTGCTAGGCAATGTACAGTGTCATGTGATGCACAACATTCACAAATTTCACAATAAAGCATCTAATTGGCCCTTACTTTTCACACTTTTGTTGGCTAGGATTGCATGACTACTTAGGTCATTTTAATAAATGTGTAGTCATCTTTTGTGCAGCCATTCACACTACAAAGAATGCACCATAATTCTTCTTGAGCCTTCCTTAATGTAAATTCTCTCAATTGATTTTACATTCTCTCCATTTGAAGATCAAATCAACTTTCTACGTTTGACCAAATCTAGCCATTATTTATTTCCCATTGTAGTATCCTTTGGAAGGCTTTTTCATTTGTGTAAGTATTGTTCATTCCTAGAACCATACTTAACCTTTGGTTTAAACCCACAACAAGCCATTTTTGGTAATCTTTCTTGTGGATCATTGTCAAGATCTAATTCAATAAACACTCAAATTGTTTATCATAATCTTGTATAGTTTCACGAGGTTGTTACTTTCTTCATTCTATCTTCTTAGCAATTACATGTTTCCTAGTTATGTGTATGCATATAACAAAAAATATATTGTTGAGAATTCTTTTTCAATATTTCATGATCTAGTAGCCCCATGATCATGTATATATTTTATCGAGATTCATAAACTAGTCCAAACTTGGACTCTCAAAGAAGCTTTAAAATTTCCCTTATATCGATCTAACTCATTGACATCTCAAGCTTTCCAATTGTCTAACAAACCAATACATCTCAGGGTCATCATGACCATCATAAAGAGGTAAATCCACAATAGTCATAGGAGTAGTTTCCATTTTCTTAAAATCAAATATATTTGAACTTCAAATTTCTTTCAATATTCATTTCTAGAGTTTTGTTTTCAATAACTATAATGTTTGCAATATATCCATGGTCATGTTTTTCAAATTAAGAGAAAACATGACAAGCTCTGTCAAGATGACCTTTCAAGACAGCTATTGGCAACTTCTTTGTTATTAAATAATGAATCCATACAAGTGAGGATGGTTTTAGAAAGAGGAGGAATGACCTATTATAGAGTTTTGTGAACCCAACGTTTCGGACTGCCAAGTGAGTCCATCATCAGGGGATGCGACAATAGATATTCTTCAACCTTAATGATTTATCCATGAGTATGTTTAGGGTATATATATAGGTTATTAAGGAATGATGTGAGAAATTAGGTCAACCAATTTTATTTTATTTTTTTAGAGTTGGGTTCACAAAACTCTATAACAGGCCATTCCTCCTCTATCTAAAACTTCCTTGTTGTTTGGATAGTGTCTTTTAAGTCTCTAGCAAACATAAATGGATATTGTAGAGAAAACTCCAAATAGAAATCACAACTCTATTCTAGTTAGAGCATTGTTTAAACAAACCATTTCTTTTTCTAAGCTCACACTATCTTTTCTTCTAAGTTCTATCTTCTCCTAGTCTAGTAGTTGCATATAGTTCTAAAGATCCACGTTGTGGTGTTAATGTAACACCCATTTTCCACTTATGACAAATTGTTAATAAAGATTCAAACCTCTAGCTATAATGAAAGCTTCAAAATGAAAAAATTTCACTATAATATAATTATCATATTCTCATCCATGTGGTAGCCCGGGAACTTGTCTATATTGTCTCTTTTAATCATTCCCTACATCTCATCCCACAATCAAGCCTCCTTTGTTTCTTTCTCTATCGAAATCCACAACACTAGGTATTAGAATACAATCAACACTCTTATTTCCTCATCATTATATACATACTACTCCACATCCCAACTCCTAGGGTCTTCTCTTTTATTATGTTTCTTATGATGATGGGTTATTTCTTAATTTTTCACACTTTAAGTGAGTCATTTATTTTTATGAGCTTTATTATCTTTGGTGCAACCTCAATTATTTTGCATGTACTTGTGAAATTCCTTTTGGTTGTCCTCTTTATTGCCTTTCTTCTATTAACCTTAATCTTTTTGTTAACACTCCTCCTCATGTTGACTTGTCCAGTCATCCTTTCTTAGCACCTCTATTATTATCAACATGTCTCTTCCAATGGACTTCGTGGACAATTGGCACTCTTCTCTCTTCAATATTATCTACATTGTGCTTCCATATCCCAACTACTAAGGTTGTCTCTTCTATTATGATTATTATGTTGATGGGTTCTTCTTGTTTTGTCACACTTTAAGTGAGCCATTTCTTGTTATGACCTTTAGTATCTTTAGTACAACCTCTATTCTCCTCCCATGTATTTGTGCAACTCCTTTTGGTTTTCCTTGATTGATCATTGTCCTCTCCATTGCCTTTTCCTTTTAGTCTTTTTGTTGACCTTACTCCTCATTCAGCATCTCAAATCTTACTTTATTAACACCTCTTCTCTTATCAACATTTCTCTTCCAATGGAATTCATGGTTGTCCTTATGGAAATAAGACAAACTAGTGATTGATTGATCTTGTAAGACCTCCTCAAACATTCTCCATATCTTCTCTAGCCACAAAGTGAGGAATAAAGGACGTTACTTTAACTATCTTTGCAATGTTGGCACACTATAACTCTATAAATGGGTTGTAAATGATTAACTACAAAATCAATTATTTCATTGAATCTTTTAACCATTACACCCTCATCATTCCTCTATTCCCAAACAATATTTACACTTGGAAAAACGATGAAACAATTTTGTGTTCTAATTTCTCCAACCACACAACCTTATTATTGAACCTCCACCTAACTCCCTTATTATTAATAAGCCTCCTCTTTTACTCTCCATCTCCTTAAGCCTTTGATTTTCCTCCTCATTGGAAAGACCCCTTTAAGAGAGAAAGAATCAAGTTGTAACCACCCCTCCCATATTTACCCAATTTCATCGGCCTACTAAGGTAAACATGATACGAAGAGTTACTATGACATGAGTTACTATGGCGTTGACAAACTGACCACAAACTAACGACTCACCTAATCCCTCAGGGATACAACACCACTCGGGGTCTAAAGAACCATCCCAGGTGACCAAACCATGATTTGGGGCTCCTTTTCACACACTTTAACCCCCAAATGCATGCAAGACAAGGCCTCCGTGCATCTATAGGCCTCCAATCGCATGCACAATCTTGCCTGGGTGATGTTGTCACCCAAATTGTTCAATTTAGAGGGTGTGGTCCTAAGCTCTGGGCCTTAATTCCATATCAACCTCCATACCATTGCCCAGAACTTCCTAAAACTTCTTAGGATCATAAATGACATGACAACAAGTCTAAACACATACTTGAAGGAAAAAATTGACTTAGACTGCCTTGAACATAACAAACATTTCATCAAACATGTGGAAAACATGTAAGCCATAGGTCATGAAAGCATATTTGATCATAAAAGTCTAATATTCATCTCAGAATCATCAAGAAGGCCATATGCATTCTCCACAAAGCTGAAACAACATGTATTATTCCATACATTCATTAATTTATCAATGGCTAAACAATTCATTGCAAGATCCATAAAAGATGTGCATCATATGAACAACATATAACAAGAAAATAACCAACATATAAACCATGGAAACGCAACCATAATGTCACCAACACATTTCCAAAAATACATATAAATCGCAATGGAATAATAGCTCTTATTAACAAATGTATATACCAACCAAGTTAGGGACTTCCACGTACCACCCAACCATAGATTGGGTTAAACCAAATCATTATTTCAACCAATCATCCTCGCGCCATATTCCAAGCATGAATGTGGGATCACATGGAATAAACCAAGACAAACCAAACCAAGGCTTCCAGAGGCCAAACCACCTCAACCCTCAACCAGTGATTCCACCTCATGGTTGGACATTAGTAAGACTAACCAGATCGATCTCTACCCAAGCTTTCCAGGAACTAGTAACTCATCCCACAACCTTCCAAGGCTCTAGAGAATTTGTCCAACCCAGCTCTAGGGACTAGTAACTCAACCCACCAAGGGCTCCAGAGTGTTTGTCCCAACCTAGGCTCTAGGATTAGTAACTCATCCCAAGTTGTTCTAGGGATTTTAGAGTGTTTGTTCCAGCCCATGGCCATAAGGAATTATGAGAACCAATCAGAAAAAATCAAATGGAAAAAACCCACAACACTCTGGCTATCAAGGAAATGGCAAGGCATGGCTAAAAAAACCATTGTCGATCCAGGAAATCCTCCATGCAAATGATATCTCATAACCAAATAATCACATGCATATACCATGCATCCATAAATCAACAAGGAGATCATACATGCAACCTATTACCTGCAACACAAACTAGTTGTAGTTGTTGATCTCGTTGTCCCCTTATGCGTCCTTGCTTTCCTTTGTCTTCTTTCTCCAAATCCAATGTATGCCAAAGTGTTCCAAGAATACTCTAAGTGTGAAAGAGTGTGAGAGAGTGAGAGAATAGAATAAAGCTCCAAGATAAAAGTGACAAAAAGGTTGTGAACTGGTCCTCTGAAGCCTTTTTATCATTGAGGCCTCTATTTTCTTTATTTCCCTTCATTTTTTCTTTAATTTCCCTCTCATGCAAATCAATGTCTCTTCACCTTCATTTTCTCCTATTTTCCTTTATTTCATAAATAAAATTCCAATTATTGCCACTTTGCCCATTTCCATGGCCATAAATTAATCAACAATGATACCCATCACTATGTTTTTCCCAACATTCAACTTGGAATACTATGGTCTTATTTTTATTTACATAGAAAATCAACCAGGGGTTGTTACAAACCCCTCCCCTTGGGGGAACACCGTCCTTAGTGTTCAATGACACTTATGAACCAGGAAAAGACATGCTTCCCACGGAGATTTATAACACAGCTCGATACAACATTTACATCATATCATACTACTGATACCATAACCATCATAACATGAACACCATACTGCTTATTGGAGTTTTATAACACAGCTCAATGTGGTTTTTACAACATACATATGCATATACATATAACCAACACAACATCAAAACATATATCAAGGCACATTTGCTCAACCAGCAAATAGAGAAGGATACATAGCCCACATCTGATCATCCATGTCCCATCTAGCTTCATTGGACCCAAATTTCTTCCACTGCACTTTAACTTGCTTGATTGCTCAATTTGAGAGCATGAGAATCTTTCGTTGCAAAATACACTGAGGTTTTTGTTGGAATTCTCCTTCTGGTTCCACCTGCAATACAAAGCACTCAATCACATGATTAGCATCTTTCACATACTTCTTAAGCAATGACACATGGAAAACATCATGGACCTTCATTGTTGGAGGCAGTGCAAGTCGGTAGGCCACTGGTCCAATCCTATCAAGGATCTCGAAAGGCTTATAATACTAAGATTTCAGCTTGACACATGACCCAATCCTCGAGGATCTGTTCTTGGGCTTGATGCACAAGTACACATATTCCCCAACCTAAAACTCTTTGAATACCCTTTGTTGATCTCCATAACGATTTTTCTTGTCTTGCGTTGCCTTTATATTCCTCTTGATATCCTACAGTTCTTGTTCCATCTCTGGCAATATGTCTGGTCCAATCAGTATCATATTCACCAGATCACTCCAACTGATGGGAGTATTACAACTCCACCCATAAAGTGCCTCAAATGAACTTATCTTCAAATATTCCTGATACCCATTATTGTACGCGAACTCTACCAGTTGAAGATACTCTTCCCACTTCCACTTTTGATTCATAACATACATCCTCAACATGTCTTCAAGAATATTATTGACCCTCTTTGCCTATCCATCTATCTGCAGATGATAAGATGTACTAAAGGCCAACTCTATCCCTAAACCTAAAAACAATTCTTTCCAAAAGTTGGAAGTGATCTTGGCATCTATGTTGGATACAATCTTCTTAAGAACACCATGCAACCTTACTCTCTCCCTGATGAAGATTTGAGCTACCTAATTCAACCTATCAACCAAAACCATAAAGAATCATGTTTTCTATATGTCCTCGGCAAACCTATAATGAATTCCATGGAAATGACCTCCCATTTCCATTCTAAAATAGGAATCAGTTGCAATAAACTACTTGAATGCTTACACTTTTCTTTTACCTACTGAAAATCCAAACATCTCGCAACATACTTAGCTACCTCTTTCTTTAGGTTTGGCCAATGGTAAAACTTCTTCATTGCTTTCAATGTCTTCTAATATCCCGGGTGACCTGAATATGGCTTAACATAAAATCCCCTCAAGATAAGATTCTTGAGCTCGTTTTTGTCTTGCGCATAAATCCTATCCATAAATCTCACCAAGCCATATGTCGTGAGATTATAATCCACATCTTGATCACCAATACTCTACGGTTGTAACCTGTGCTTAAATTGTTGGTACATGTCATCATGTTTCCCAACCTACAAAATTCGCTCCTACAAATCTCTCCCATATGAACTCATAGCTACAGGGTGATTTACCTACACTCTTTTGCTAAGAGGCTCTGCAACCCTATTCTCTTTACCCTTCTTTACCCTTAATGTACCTGATCTCCAATTCAAACTCATTGAGCATATCCAACCACATAGATTTTTTGGCATTAAGATTAGTTTGGTCAAACAAGTACATCAACCCCCTGTGATCACTCATAAAAATTAACCTCCTACCTATTAGAGTCGGTCCTTACAGCCCTCCGTCAAAGATCTTTTCGCTTTTTCATATCATTTTTAGGTGTCTCACTTGTTCCACTTCGTTGCATTTCGCTAGGGACATGCCATTGACTGATGAGGGGGTCTGGTTGTCTTGTGTTCCCTCATATTTGTCCCTGCAGGGTTAGTAAAAATTTCTCTAAAAATACAAGTACATGGTCATTTTCTTCATTGTCATACATGATTAGTTTTGTTAAAAAGGGTCTTTAGTCCTAGAGTCTAGGGTTTTGAGTCCCATGCATACACATACTAAAACCCTACAAGCCATGAGGTTGGTTTCTGAAGATTCTCATTTAATATGTTTCCTCAGAAAGCATTTAAAAACATTTTTAGTCCAAAACTCTGTTTTGGAACTAAAAATTGTTATTGTAAATAATTGTATTTGTTTTATCTCAAAAGTTTCAGAGCAAGTTTCTGATCTTCTCCTAAGCCGAAATGCTAGATCCCTACAAAAAATCAACAAAAGATCATTAGTCCAAACTTCAGAAAAGCATGAGAAAATCAAAAAGCAGTGTTGTATTAAAAGACCAAAAGTGAAAAGTGTCAAACCTTACAAAGTGGGTTTTTGAATCAATTTAAATCAAATTATATATTTTGTTTGTATATAAGGGGAAAACAAGTCTATTTGTTCACCAAATATCAAAGCAAGAAGCGTTTCAAGTATTGGAGGGTGAAAAACCAGTTTGTAAACCCGTGGACAGAGTTACAGGTGTGTGATGTGCATAGGAAGTTTGCGTTGCGCATTGGGCAGTTTGAGCCAGTACAAAATTACAAAGGCGCTGCGCATAGGAGTGTGTGCTGCGTATTGGGGTTGAGCGCTGCGCATTGGATCTCAGCCACAGAAAAATGAGTGTATGCACCCAGAACTCAACCAAACTCACTCCAAGCTTGCAAATAGGTATGTTATTGCTGCCTAGTAATGTTAGGGTGTTTGATACATGTTTCAAAGAAGGGATTTGATGTATTGGGTTTTGGGAAAATGAAACCCTAGGTTCATAACGAAGGCATCCCTTAAGTTGTTTTAAACTATGTGGGTGGTTTAGTAAGATGTCTCTCATCATTCATTGATGACAAAACCAACTCCTTACTCATTTGTGCACCCTAGTCAAACATTCCAAAGAGCACACATTGTATTTTTCTCATTTGTCAAAAGGGGACTGTTTTTGCAAATTCATTGAAAACAAAGCATTGTTAAATATGGCATGGTTTGTTTGATGTTGTGGCCAAATTACTATAGTTTTGAGTATACATTGAAAATTAACTCCACCACATTTGTATTACTATATATAGCATAGACATCTTGACACCAAAGCCATGTCAGACACGGGGTCAGAGTATGAACAGCAGTATGATAGTGATTCTACAGCAGAGGGTAATGTGCCAAGAAGGTCTCGCAGAGGTGGCAAAGGTGGTAAGCCTCTCAGGGAAGAGCCTACTTCTTTGGCTCAATTGCAAGCTTGCCCACTTGCAATGGATTATTTTCGCCGTCAGTCATGCTATCGCTATTGTGAATTAATTTCACACTTCCAACATCATTGTGAGCTAGCTCGTTTGATCGTTCTACATTTACATGATGGCCATGTAAACCTCGCCGGAGTTGATTTCATTTTGTCACCAGAGATTATTGCAGAGGCCACTGAGATACCAAATGTAGGAGAGCAATGGAATAAACGTCAACAGTTAGAGAAATCCTACTATCAGCCATACATCAAACCTGGGTATATGAAGCACTTGAGCAGAGTTTTTCCTTTCCACTACCTCAATGATCAATTTGCACCTTTGATGAAACTTATCATTCGGTATTTCAGTTGTGAGGGCAGATTCTCCTGTCTTTATGCATACCATGTCCGTTTGTTGATGCATTTTACAAGGGTACATATGATGAACATTCCATACTTCATGTTTCGCAACATAGAGAAGATGGTGCCTCTTGTACAAAGAAAGACCCCAACACAGCAGCATAACAGTATTTATCACTATGCATTGATCAAGATCATGGTGATTCATCAGTTGGCACAGCAGGGCATTACTTGGGAGGATTTTATTTCTCGTGACTTCTTCACAGCGCCTCAGCCACCTCCCGAGATAGTTCATGATGAGGGAGGGCCTTCACAGCAGTTTGACATTCCTGAGATCGAGCATGTCAATGCTCCAGTGTATGTGACATATCAGCGAGGCCACAGGGCCTTATTTGCATCTGCACGACGAGTACTATCTCCACCCGGGGTGGAAAGGGTCTCGTTGACTTCATCAGCACAGCGAGTATTATCTCCACATCATGTGGAAGGGGTCTCGCCTTCTTCTTCAGCATAGGTAAAGATTCAGGATAGGGGCAAGAGGCCCATGTTTGATGAGGGTCCTTCAGGAGGTCAGGACACAGATATCATTGATGTTGATACTAGCTCTCCTAGCTCGAAGCTAAAGGAGATCATCCAAGAGCAAAGGGCTGAGAATGAGTCGCTGCAAAAGAAATTGCAGATGGCTAAGTGGGTGATCAACTACTTGGAGCAGCGCAAAAAATAGCTGGAAGATGAACATACACTTTATGAGTTGCGGAAAATCCGGGAAGACCAAGAATTGGCCCGAAAGAGACCCGATGATTTGACACCGATTGATCGAGAATCTATGCTCATCCGGGTAAACACTCATTTGCAGAAATTGTTGGCAAAGGAAAACAGAGATAAGGACATGCTTCGTCATATAAAAACTCACTATTGGGCTCGCATGCATGTTTGCAAAGCGAAAATGAAGATCCTAAAGAGGCAATTGAGCAAGGCACTAAAAAGGCGAAAGAGGTCGGATCCACTTCGAGTTTTGGCCAAAGCTTCGCTAGCTGAGCATAACACATGATGGAGGGTCTTCACTCCGAATTTGAGAAAATTCGGAGAAATTTTTGTCCTTTTGAAATTTTTGGCTTGCAAAACAGGTTTTTTGGTTCAACGTGCAGCGCGCCGCGCGCGGCCCACAAGATTGGGAGGTCCAAATGCAAATGGCTTGTAGTTTTGGATTTTTCATGAAGAATTACACATGCTCAGCTATTGCCGAAGAATTTCATCGAGATCTGGATGGTCAAAAGGTCCAAAAACATCATGAAAACCACCTTGCTACCACCTTTTGCCACAGCAGGAAGTACCTCTGGGAGAATTCAGTTTTGAGGGGGGAAATGAGCTCCAAATTGGAAAATTCCACTTAGGTTGGAAAGTAGACATCCAGGGCTTTCCAACAAGCTACCGTGAGCTCAATTTGGGTGTCGGGAAGTGCCTCAAAATCAGCTAGAAAAGTGCACTGTGCATAGAGATCAGGGCGCTGCGCATAGAGGATTTTGGCCAATTTTTCACCTTCAGCTCAGGAATTCGGCTAGTTTTCACCAGTTTCACTCCTTGATGTAATTTTTGACCCAACATGATGTAATTTGATGTATGTAAGGTAAAATGGCACTTATCTACCTTCTTCTAGATGATTCATTCACAGATTAGCAAGAAATTAATGTAATGAATCAGTTTCCTTCTTTTTAGAAGCAGGTTGTTTGGTCATCTAGATTCTTGCTCCATGTTTAGAATTGGTTCAAACTGCTCCTAGAAGGAGGATCTTGACCCCTAGAGGTTAGGGAATGAGGTTAGCTTGATCTATATCTGTAAATTTTCATTCAGTAGCAGAGGTTGGACTCTTGGGAATAGCTTGACACTCTATTGTACATATTTTATCTGCATTTTTTGCAAAGGAAAGACCAGGGTTTTGCAGCACTATTTGGGATTCATGTGGCTTTATGTGTTGATGGTGTGCTTCTTTCAGTATTTGTAAGTTGTTTATGTGTATCTCTTTCCTTCTCTAATCTTCTGCAATTGAACAAATGAAGTGTTAAGGTAGAATCCATAATTTTGCTATGCTCTGCCTTTAAGTTTGTTTAATTTTCCATGTTTTCATCTGTTTATGGAGAATCCTTGAAATTTTCTTGCTCTCCTTAACCTCTCACTAGTCAGATCTATCCATTCAATCTCTTTAAAGGCATCAAAACAATTTCCTATCTTGCCCCAAGTAGACCTCTGCAAAAACTGTGCCTCATCCCCGCACCCAAAATTGCCTTTCCCTTGAATTCAACAAAACTTCAAAAAATCAATTTCAAATTCCTTGTATTTCATACCTAGCCTAAAATTAGTTATCAAATTAGTCATATCGACCTCATTGATTACCTATTGCCTATATTGACTCGGAGAGAGCCCTCTCCTGTCCTCGTAGGGCTAGCTACGAGGCTGAGCGTGGTTTGATGTGGCCTCGAGTTTTACCTTATTTCAGCCTAAGGTAGATTTGAGCGCTAACACCGCCAAGAAGATAAGGTCTCCACATCTTCAAGGAATGAATGATAGGTTCCAACTCAAGATCATGACTCACATAGTTCTTTTCGTGCTCATTCAACTTCCTTGACTCATAGCATACCACATGTCCTTCCTGCATTATAACTCCACCAAGTCCTCCCTTGCAATCATTTGTACAAACCACAAGCTCTTTATTTGGATCTTGTTATCACTCAAGTTGTTCCCTGGCTCCAAGAGGGAATACGCCCGAGGTAACCACTGACCAATCTTTCAGTTGCAGATCCTAGCCAGTCTGCAACCATAGAGGGATCTCTCTTTGTGATTTAGATTTGTTTGATTGTATATTAGGCTAGTTATGAGACACAGGTTTTGTTTAGTGTTTGGAAGATGACATCCAATAGAACAAGGCAGTAAGTTGATAGAAGTTCATACCATTGAGTTGATGGAGTCTAATGTAGTAAACTTCTAGTTACAGTTTCTTTGGCAATGGAAGATTGCAGAGCAGGATAGTTGAACATAGAACAATATTTCAAGCTGAAAGTAGGATGGGATGAAGTTAGGGAATGAAAGGAAATCAAGAATCTTTCATTATGTTAACAGAGGGAAATTGTGTAAAAATTAACAGGGAGCAATTAAGAATTCCTTGCTGATGTTTAATGTGTAAGAACCAAAGAGACAAGAGCACTTAAGAATTATTGCCTATGATGGTCCTATGGAAAACATAGAAAACTACAGGAACTGAACACAGAGTACAGACAGTAAATTCTGGGTTATCCTTTTTTCCTGTAACTTAGAACATGGTATTCATATGATAAATAAATTACAAATACAATAAATCAAGAGTAAGGGAAACTTATTGATCCATGCATCAACACAAGAATTCTGCAACACATCCTTTAGCCATTGAATCCACAACCAGCAAATTCACTAACATAGCATCCAGCAATTTTATTTCAGAAGAGTTCTCAAAATTTACAGAGCAGGTCCAGAATGATATTCATCAGCCAACAACAATACATCTCTTTTGCAAGTATTTATGGAAGTTTACAAAATATCCCGTAGGGAAATATCTGGACATAAATTTATCCATCTACTCTGGCAGAAGCAATAACTAATGTGGAAAAAACCACACAGCAATAACTGAGGAAATAAATAGGTTGTACTGGCTATTGTAGGTGTCCTGCATATAGTTGACTTTTTGACTCCGATAGTCGGTTGATGACCACTTCCCTGATGTGCTTTCCTGTTGTGCTATCTTTTGCCACCTGTGTCTGAGCCTGTTTTATCTTTTGGCGCGAATCTTCTTCCTCAGCTGATTTGAATTTTTCAGATATTACCTTTTAATTTGTAATGTTATTAATTTACAAAAAAGGAGAACTGAACTTATTTTGGTAAAACCTCCAGCATACTCTGCCACCACTGATCTGTTGGTAATTGATGCTTTCTCATTTTTATTAGTGTCTCATCAGCTTCAATGTACCTGTAATAGTTTGGCTGGAAATCAAAAAGATGTGCCACCTCATGCTCAATGAAGAACAAACCTTCCAGTTTATCATACAAACTTTGCCCTGTGGGAGGGACTGTCTCTTCTGTGCTGCTTGATGATGCTGTAATATAATTTTGCACATAGGTATTTAGCCTATGAGCATATTGTTCTTGCTTTAACAGCTTCCCACTGCTAGTAACCAAGCTAGGCAAACCTTTGCATTGTAACATTGAAAATTTATGTCTGAAGGCTTCAACCTCTGCCTGCATTTCCTGGCATTTTCTTTCTACTGGCTGAACAAAATTTCTCATAGTTAGTACCTTCTTGACTCTTAAAATAGTCTTTGTCCTGTTGTGAATGTCCAGAGATGCTAGCTGTTCACTAGTATAAGTGTTCAAGAAGTGAATCATTTGATTGGCTTGGTCAGGTTTATTGGCCAATAATACTCTGGCCTTTTGAGTTTCATACTGATCCAATCCTATCAACTCTATCTGATCAAAAATGGTTTGTATTGTTGTCCACTGATCAGCAATAGCTTGGCTGATTTTATCCCAAAAAATAGTTTTTATTTCTGTTAGGGTTTTGTGGAGAGTGAGGTCCTTCTCCAAGGCCTTTATTTTGTTCTCTATGGCCTTTACTTCCCTGGTCTTCTCTGCAACAGTCATCTTTGATTTGTCATAACTAACCTCAATTTTGGCTAGTTTTTCCATGGTCTCCTTGAGTTCTGCCATCTGGGTCTCTAAGGCTTTTATCTCTTTCACCATTTCTTCCATGCTTAAACTGACCTCCTTTAGTGCACTTGTTGTAGCTGCTGTTGAAGTTGAGGCACCTGTTGTTGAGGCTGGATCCAGGGGAGGTGCTATTGTAGTGACTGCTGAAGAGGAGCTGAGATAATTGGAGCTGTTTGGGATGGCCGAGAGGCCACCTCTGGATGTTTCCCTTGTAGAGCCTCTTCCAATGCTTTTTTGTGTCCAACAGTCTTTGGTTCATCCTCATGAGTAAGCTGACCACATCCTCTTCTTCCTTTTGTTGTGCCACCTCTGTAGTTTGAGGATGTATGGTAGATGGCAGCTTCAATTGTCTTCTCAGAGCTGCTATGTCCTCCTCTTTTTTCCTTATTAAGGCCTGTGCACCTTTGGGATCCTTGGGATCATGTCCCAACTCTACAATGATTTCTTCCAAGGATTTTATTATATTATCCTTGGCCAATGAGGAGGCTTTCTCCAGCTCTAATTGGGCAGAAGTGTTATACAATGAATTTTGTAATCTATGGGCCATTAGAGCTTTATCTGCTAAGGTGGAGTACACCATTTCTCCAGCCTATTTATGCAACTCAATCTGGTCTATTGGATGGATGTCTTTGGCAAGAACTTCCAGATTGGTTCTGATGTAATCTGCAGCTGACTGTGGTTGTTGTACAGTGGGTCTAAAGTGACTAAGAGTCATCTTCCCTGCTTGCATGTCATAGGCTGCCATCAGCCTTTATTGATTTGTAGGAGCCATTCTTAACAATTGATTGTAAAGCTGAAACCTCACTTGTTCATTTCTAGCTTTAATTTCAGTGAATGCTCTTTTGATATCTGAGCCCTGCTTGGAGGATGAAACCTCCACACCTGGCTGTCTCTCTTGCTCCTGCTGAAAGGAGCTGGATGATGTTTCTAAAATTGGAGGGATCTGTTTTTCAGAAGTTCCCTCACCCCTAATATTACCTGTGGTCTCTTCAGTAAACTCCTCCTCAGAATAGGGGTTTAGCCTCTGTCTCTTCTCCCCTTGTTGATCTGTAGATGTCCCTGTGGGTGTGTCTTCAGGTTTGTCCCTCTTTTTAGTTCTTTCTTCATTGTGAGGGGTTTGCAGTACAGGGACTTCAGTTGCCTTTATTTGGGTTGAAGGGCCTTGTTCTTGACCCTTTTCTTGATTTGTAGATGGTTGTTTTGCCATTGTACTCTGCTGCTCTGAATGCTGAATTTCCTTGCCTTTCCCTGCAGGTGGAGTGGCTTCTTTAGTTGGCTGCTGTGAAGATGTAGCAGCTGATGTGCTTGCTCCAATATGTTGAGGTTGTGTGAAGGGGACCTTTGTTAAATAATCCAAGTCAATTCTTTTCTCATATTCTTTCATTTCTTTTTCTAATATTTCTTCTTCAGTAAGCTCTTCATCTAGTGTGCCCTCTACCCATTCTTGTTGATTAGCATATTGTTCAATGTGAGGGATTGGCTGGTGCACATATCATGAAAGCCTTTGTTTGACTCTTCTAAAGCTTATGAAATGTTCAGGGTCATATGGTGCCCAAATGAAGCTTTGTTTCAGCATGAGCTCTTCCCTTAGCATATTGGCTGCATCACTCCAGGCTTCTTCCCTTTTATTGAAAACAAAAGGACCCAATTGATGTCTAATTTTGAGTTGTGCTTTCTTGTTTTTTCCATGGAAATGAGTCAAATATGCACTACTGAATTGCCTGAAATATTCCAAGGCAAAAAGTCTCATGGGGACATATCTTGGCAGTTTATAGGGAGGCAACTCACAACCATAAATTCTGATCACTGTGTGGTTTTGATACAAGTACCAATCACCAATGTTGTAGCCCCTTGAAAGATGTAAGATTCTTTGCATTTCAGCAGTGAGCCTTCCAGGAGGAGTCATCATCAACAGGCAAGTGGCTGGGTAGATGAACATATCAACAAACTCACAATATGTGTAGGGAGAGAGGTGGACTTCATGGAAAACTGAGGTCCAGAAGATAACAGATCTCCTCTCTCCTTTGGAGTCTAGTTTCTTGAGAGGAACTTTGAAACTATCAGGGTGATAGTACATCAGCAGATGGTAAACGTAAGAGGTATATTTAAACACTCTTTCTCTCTCCAGCATCATGAACTGCTCATGTATTTTGTTTGCTATGAAAGTGGCATAGTCATACATGACAGCAGGGGGCTGTCCTGGAGTGAACATGGTCATTAGCACAAACACAGTTTCATCCACAAACTCACTGGTTTTGCATCCTAGAATGTATGATATCATATCTACCAGGAGCCTACCTGTTTCATTGAATGAGACTTGATGATAGGGTGGAGGATGATCGGCCTGGCACTGTGGTTGCATGAACAACTGACCTACCCTTGATATTTCTGAACTAGAGAGCTTTGCACCCTTATCAAGCAGGAGTTTCATTGTGAGAGGAACCAAAGGCTGAGGTGGCTCAAAGTTCAGCATTTCATTTATGGATTGAGGAGTAATGTAGAACAGTACAGACCCATCTGGAGTGAGGATTGCTCTTTGTGTGGGGTCATAGTTTGCATGGCACAGATGAATGAAGTCAGGCAGCATATTGACTGATGGGAGGTAGTAGATGGGCATACTAGATTCCGATATTCTCAGGACATCAGTGTTATTTTTGTGATTATTTCTGAATTGACACAGTTTTGAGGTGAGACTTGAGGCCCATCATGTCCTTAATCTGGAAGTCCTTGTCTGCCAGAGGTAACCACTCTAAATCCATATGTGGTGCATTCAAGGGGGCAATGTTGAGAGCCACTGGAGCCTCCATACTTTAATTGACTGTGTCTTTGACTAGAATGTGTGTTTGTAGAACAGCATAAAGGATAACTGTTCTTTAAGACTTTTCTTAGGATCTTGTGGACTGAATTTATCTTGTGGTGATCTTACAGGGTAGAATCCATAGTATAAAGGTAAATTGTGCAAACTGCAATGGGGGAAAATGGACCAAATTGTAGGGATAGGCTCCCTTTCAAGCTGTTAGGTGAAAAACTCTTTGGGGTAGCAGGCAACAGCAGTGGGTTGGGTTTCTCAGGAAATTGTAGAATAAGCTTGGAATTCTGAAGAAACAGAGGAAGAATTCTTCCTTGTTGGTAATTTTACACAATTTTAGAGGCGAGAAGGCAGGCTAGAATTGAAGTTTTGTTGGGCGATTTGCAGAGGTTTCTGGCAGAGTTTGCAGGTTTACTCCACGAACAATGGTCGGATAGCAATTGTTTTTAGTGCAAATGTCACAGGTAATAATTCTTTGACTTAATTTCAACTCTTTAGGTGATTTCACCGGAGAAATTACTTAAAATAGGGTTGAAGGGTGACTATGAGGTAAATCCCTGGTTTTTGGGTGCCTGAGGTAAGGTGGAGACTGCAGGTTGAGTTGAAGTGGTGCACTGTGGAGTTGACTGAGCTGGGTGATGAATTCTGCAGCAACGGAGGCCAACTCGTCGTAAAATCGCATGCAGGGTTGCACAGTCAATGAGCTTTGAAAATAAACAAAACAATCACTTTCCCGTGTTTTTTATAAAAATTTGGACTTTTTAGACCTTTTTGGGGCGTTTTGGGGATGACGTCAGCATGACGTTGGTTTGTCCGATAGTGGAGTACGGAGGGTGACGTGGTTGCTGACACAGTTGTTGTCCAGGAGGATGACATGGCGGACACAGCGACAGGAGAAACAGTGGGCGAGTGATGACGTACCGCTGATGGGACAGTGACGTGGGTGGAAGGACAGAGGGCGGTAAGCGGTTTCCATCGGACCGCCTTTGGTACGGGGGCGGTTTCTGTCAGAGCCGGCCCGATGCAATAGGAATGCGCCGGGTGTCCCTGTGTACGACAGGAAAACCGCCGACCGTCGGGTACTAACGTCCTATCGTCGGGGCGCGTTCGATATTGATAAGGACCGTCAGATTTGGGGAAGGCGATCTGATGGTGGACGAGAGGGTAAGCTATTAGAGGTTTAATAGAGAAACGCGCACAATAACCTTTAATTTTTGTAAGGTTCAGGCGGGTTTAAGACTTTGGGTTATTTGGCAACTGCGGAGTGGACATGACGCTTTAATTAACAAAATGTTAATTAAATGGGTTTATTGCGTGGGTAAGGTAGGGTATGGTTATTTGTTTGACCAGGGGTCTAACAAATCCCAATAGGACACATGGCGGGCTATCATTGGCCCCAGGTGGACCAATGGTTCCCAAGGACTTTTTGAATCATAGCCATATTAGGCGGGGATGGGATATACATAGCATTTTGGGGTTTTTTGCTTTTAATACATAATAGGGGTAAGGAAACATTAATCTAGGAGTTATATACATAGAGTTAGGATGTTAATATGACCAGGGATAGGGAAATGCTAAGTTTATAGGGTAAAAACTTAGATATTTTAGGAAATGAAGGGGAAATGAGATGATCATTTTTACACAAGAAATGTGGCTTGTGTTTACCAAGCAAAGACAATGTTTTACTTAGTACCTTGAAAAATGAAGTGGATTAGGACTATTGAGCAGATCTCAATATCCTTGGGGGATGTTAGTGAAATTTGTGGGGGAAATGAAAGGGGAAGTTAGTCATGCTCCATTGAACTTGTAGCCACCTTGCCATGATACTGTTTAAACTGAACATCACTCTGCTTTCTGCAACCTCATAATTATCTGCCTACCCAACCTAGAACATCTAACATTTTTTCTTCCTTTGATTGGGTGCATTTGAGCTAGCAAGCCCTGCTTTTCCTCTTTTCTTTTGACTTCCCTCCTATCTAAAACTACCCTTATTTCAACCAAGGGCTCAGATTAAGCAGTTGGGCCCTTTAATTCTCTATCTAATCTAGTGATCTGCCAAGCTTGGATTGTTTGAGCAAATCTTATTCTCTATTCTAAAACAAGAAATTTAAACATGATCTAGGCAGGGTTAAACTGTCTGGCTATTCATCAACTGTGAGAAAGTCAGTAATTGCACTTCTCTGTTTGCATGCTTTACCAAGCCACTTTCCCGATCTTTCTTTGGAATTGCTTTCTTTTCTCTTTATCTGAATCTTGATTGTTGATAATATGGAACCTTTGTAGTATGGAAAGGATGATCATATTTGGTATTTCCACAGTCAATCATGAGAAATGACACCTATTGGTATAGGAACCTAACAGTGGCTCCAGTTGGGGATGGCTTTTCCAAGAGAAAAGCCAAGAACAGCAGGTCAGATGGCCTCATTCTCACTTCTTGCTGTGTTTATAAAACTTCCCTCTACTGCAAGCTTACCAACTGAATCTTTGTGGCATAACTGCTTTTCATATGAGCTAATCTGAATGTAATTGCAGCTCTGTCTTTGGAGGTTGATCAGAGTTGTTTTTTCATAAACAATCAATATAGAAATTTGGAAAAGTAGTATTGAAAAAATGAACACCCAGGATGGTATATCTGTTGGCTTCCTTCTCAAAATTTGTTGCATCATATCTCCTATCCTATTGTTGAACTAAACTGCTAAAGTAAACACTTTTTATGTACAAACTACCTTTCTTCTTGTATATTAACAAGGAGGGTCAAAATAATGCTTGAGCATTCACACATTGATTGGGCCTTCCTGAGCTTCTGTGTCATCCAAACTCTTCAAAAAATAGGTGTTGTTTCCTTGTATAGCCTGGATAACAAAAGGGCCTCTCCATAGGAAATCAAATTTGCCATGTTTTCCTTTGTCTTCCCTTTTGGAGTCCCATCTTAGCACTTTGTCACCTATGAAGAAGTCTTCAACTTTTGTTCTTTTGTCAAAAAAATTCTTGAGTCTATCTTGTAGAATCTGAGTTCTCTGGTATACTTCCTCTCTAGTTTGTTGCAAGTGAATAGTTTGATTTATTCTCCTTTGAATTTCATTGGGTTCTGCTTGTAATTCTTGCAACAATTTGATCACAGGGATTCCCAAGGATGAAGGGAACACAGACTCCATGCCATAAACCAATTCATATGGGCTGGTCCCAATAGATCTTTTTGTGGTCAATCTATCCGCCCGCAGTGCATTTACTAACTTTTTATGCCAGTTCTTTTTTTTCTCCTCCAAGACTTTTTTGATGATATTGATCAGGCTTTTATTAGATGACTCTACTAGGCCATTACCTTGAGGGTAATAAGATGTGGAATGACCTAAGGTAATGTAGTATTTGTGACAAAAACTTATCATTCTTTTGGACTTGAAGGCAATAGCATTGTCTGTAATAATATTTTTCTGGACATCCAAATCTAGACAGGATATTGGTTTCTAAGAATTGCATGATGATTGAGTCATTGGCTTGCCTACAAGGGATAGCTTCTATCCATTTGGTAAAGTAATTTGTGGCAGTTAGGATCCACTTGTGTTGTCCAGAAGAGGAGGGATGAATTTCTCCAATGAAATCTAAACCCCATTGTTGAAAAGGCCTTTCAATTGAAATAGGTTTGAGGGGCAAGGGCAACAGCTTCCTCTTGCCTTCAAAGATCTAGCATTTATGGCAGGAAATTACAAATTTTCTCACATCACTAAATAGGGAGGTCCAATAAAAACCAGCTCTTAGAATCTTATCAGTTGTGGATTTCCAGTATAAGTGTCCTCCACAGTCCCCTGCATGAAATTCCTTGAGTATTTTGTCAGTTTCATCCTGAACTAAGCAATTGAGCAAAACAACTTCATAATTTTTCCAAAATAAAACATTGTCTATAATACAAAACTTTGAAGCTTTCATTTTCAAGAATCTCTTTTTGGTTCTGGATAACCCTGGAGGATCTTGCATGTTTAACAATACAAAACATATGTCAGTGTACCAAGGTGATTGTAAAAAGGCTTGATTGATCTGTGGAGTCGCCATCTCCTGTTCGTTATCCAGTTCATTGATTTCAAGGGCTTGAAAGTTGGTTTCAGTCATTAATTTGGCTAGCCCTTGTCCTTTTATGAGTTTGTTGGCTTGATTTCAATGTCATACTCTAGAATGTTGGCTATCCATTTGCCCCTTTTGCCTTCAATTCCTTCTTGAGTAAGAATATCTTTGACACTGCATTTGGAACATAGGCAATTATATGAGAGTACAAGATATAAATTCTGAAATCCTTTATGGCCTTCACAAGAGCATATGCTTGCTTCTCCATGATTTGGTATTTAAGTGGGGCATCTCTAAGTGTCTTGCTGAAGAAAGAAATGGGATTTTCACATCCTAGGTCATCTTTTTATAATAGGATTGCAGCAATAGTATGCTCAGATGCAAAGGAAAAGATTATGAAATCTTTATCAAACCTGGGACTTGTAAGAACAGGAGTTATTCTCAAAGCTATTTTGATTTCCTCAAAGGCTTGTTTAGCTTCTATTGTCCATTTGACTTTAGAATCTTTCTTCAGCATATTATTCAACAGTCTAATCAGTTCGGCCAGATTGGGAATGAATCTTCTTAGGAAATTGATTTTCCCTAGAAAGGCTTGTAATTCTTTGATGTTTCTTGGGTGAGGGACTTGAAGGATGGCCTGTATTCTGTCTGGATCTACTCTTATTCCATCTTTAGAAATTATGTGACTTCTTTGGGTTCAATGATATGCCATATTTTCTGCAAATTAGGAACACCCACCTTAAATGATCCAAATGTTCTTGGTCTGATTTTGAAAAAGTAGTAAGATCATCAAGGTATATGACTAAAAAGTCATGGATCTCTTTAGCAAAGGCTATGTCCATTGCTCTCTAAAATGTGGCCCCTACATTTTTTAGTCCAAAAGGCATCTTCACATATTTAAAAGTTCCCCAGGGTGTTGTAAAGGCAGTTTTATCTTGGTCATTTGGGTGAACTAAAATCTGATTAAATCCTGAGAATCCATCTAGCAATGAGATCCTTGATGCACCCACTACCCTTTGTAAAATGTGATCCATCTTGGGTAAGGGGTAGTGGTCTTTGAGAGAGACTTTATTCAAATTTCTCAGATCAACACAAAGCCTTATCTCTCCAGTTTTCTTTCTAGCGGGTACTAGATTTGAAATCCATTCAGAAAACCTAATGGGTGCGATTATTCCAGCTTGGTACATTCTTATGACTTCTTTTTCAATAAGGGGAAGGAGGACTGGATTAATTCTTCTCGGCTTTTGTTTAAAAGGTTTCTGGTTTTCTTTCAAGGGTATTGTATGTTGGATAACAAATGTGTCATAGGATTTTAAATCCTCATAGTTCCATGCAAAGACATCTTGGAACTCAGTAAACAACTTAATGTACTTGACCTTTTGGTCAGGAGGCAATGTTTTGGAGAGTTTTATCATTTTTGGATTTTGTGTGGTCCCAATATTGCAGTCTTCAATCTCTGCATTTAATGGTTGCATTTTTGATCTTCTTGGAATATCATTTGAATCAAATATATCTTCTAAAGGAGTTAGGCCTATGGGTAGGACGTTGTCCTTCAGCTCAATTACTTCGGATTCTTCCTCAATCATTTCATCAAAGTTCATTTGTTTGAGTTCTTGCAGTTTTCTGTGACTAAAAGTTGTTGGATTCAAAATCAAATTTGTTGCTTCAGCTGATATATTTGGCTCAACTTTGTCCATTTGTTGTTGATCATCAATAGTGCTTGTGTCTATGTTTATGCTTGAAAAATCTTCTTTTAAAGTGAGGAAGTTATTGATTTGGGTATCATTCTCAAATACTTGCCAATTTTTCACATTATCTGGGACAGCAGGTCTGTGTTTGATCTCAGCAGTAAAGTGATGATTGGGCTCAAAAGGCAGTTTACAAGTGCTAACAAAAGGTTGCCAAACTGTGTGCATGTAGGTTCTATTTTCTTGGAATTTTAGTGAGCTGTGATTCCAAGAAAGTGTTCAGTATTTCCATGGTTGCACCTCTATTATAAGCTCTTCGCCTAGAATCATTTGTAACAAAGTTTCCCTTTATCTGTTGTATTATCAAATCTGAGTCTCCTAGAATTGAAATCTTGGTCACCCCTAGACTTCTGATTA
>APFE031072144.1:5469-53724 GCA_000404065.3 Pinus taeda
TTAAATATCTTAAATTAATAATTATTTTATTTTAATTTTATAACCTATGATAAATTGTATTTTTGGATCACCTAACATTCCCCCCTGTGATCCAAAGATTTACAACAGATACCAATTTCATCCCTGAACTTAGTAAATTTTATTCTACCAAGCGGTTTCGTGAAAATGTCAAAGATCTGATCTTCAGAATGACAATAAACTGGCTTGAGGACATCTTTGGCAATGAGAGATCTGATATGATGATACTTGGTGTCCACATGCTTTGTCTTTGAATGAAAAACTGGGTTCTTGGCAATTTTGATGGCTGACTGGTTGTCAATGAGTAATGATGTAGCTTCTACCTGAGAAATGCCCAAGTCCTACAAAATTCTGCACAACCAAACAATTTCACATGCTGAAATGTACTATGCTTCTGCTGAAGGAGTGGCCACTGTAGCTTGTTTCTTACAACTCCAAGATACTGCTGCTGACCCCATATTCATTAAATAACCTGATGTTGATGGTCGATCATCAATACTCCCAGCAAAGTCGGCATCGGAATATCCACCAAGTACAAAAAATTTAGTCTTTGTGTAAAGAATACCAAAATCTTTTGTTCCTTGGATATATTGAAGAACTCTTTTGGTTGCATTCCAGTGGTTGTCTTATGGTTCTTGCATAAAACGTGAAAGAATACTGACTGCATAAGATAGATCAGGACGAGTATTTGTCAAATAAATCAAGCTGCCAATCAATTGTCTGTAAGTTTTACTATCCACCTTTCCCCCCCTTCAAATTTTGAAAGTTTCAAGTTTTGCTCCATGGGGGTGAGAACGGGCTTGCAATCCTGCATGCCAAATCGCTGAAGAACCTTTGATGCATACTTACTCTGGGAAATGAAAATATGATGTGGACGTTGGAATACTTCAACTCCAAGATAGTAGTGAAGTAATCCCAAATCTGTCATCTTAAAACCGGCATGTAACTCATGTTTCAGCTGTGCAATATGATCATCATGGTTGCCAGTGATGATCAAATCATCTACATACATAACAAGAATAACTAGATATTTTCCCTGTTGTCGCACATACAAAGTATCATCAGATTCACTTCGTTGAAAACCAACTTTCTTAAGGTATTCATACATCTTTGCATACCAAGCTCGGGGAGCTTGTTTTAATCCATATAAAGCCTTGATCAATTTGCAGACTTTATGTTCTTGTCCTTCAACTTCAAAACCTAGCGTTTGGGTCATATACACTTCCTCCTGTAAATCCCCGTTGAGAAAAGCACTTTTCACATCCATTTGATGAACTTTCCATCCTCTCTGAGTGGCTAATGCAAGTGTTAATTGGATGGTGTTCCATTTAGCTGTAGGAGCAAAAGTTTCCTCATAATCAATATCTTCTTGTTGCGCAAAACCTTTTGCGACGAGTCGTGCTTTATACTTTTCAAGTTATCCCCTTTGATTATACTTAATTCTGTAAACCCATTTGCATCCTATGGGTTTAACATTTGCTGGACAATCAACAAGTTTCCAAGTGTCGTTATCAATTATTGCATGATATTCTTCAACCATAGCTTGTTGCCATTCTTTATGTTTTACTGCTTCTTTGTATGTGGAAGGTTCAGTAAAATCATTTGCTATCAAGGCAAAATTGCCTTCACTTCTATGTGCCCTTCTGGTGCCTGTTTTATTCTGCTCATCAGGCTTTACATCTTTCAAAAGTTTAACTGCCCATTTTGGTAGTTGGTGCTCACTTGTTTGCGTTTCTGTAAAGTCTCCATCATTGTAAATAGGATTAATATAAACTGATGTCCATCATTCAGGTGAAGAGTGTGGAGAATCATTGTCAGAAGAACTGCTGCTGCTTGGAGATGCGGATGAACTGCTAGAAGACCCAGATGATGTTGTTGATGTAGATGGACTGGATGACTCATCTTCAGAGGAAGGAAAATCAAGTTCATACCAATTTGGTGAAGTTGGTTGACTTTGCATTTTTCCATTTCTTTTACTTCCCTTAGTTTCTAACGTGTGAAGAAGATTTTCAATTTCTTCAGCACTCTTACTTTCAGTTTCATCAAAAATAACATCCCTGCTCACAATGAATTTTCCATTGGTCAAAAGACGATACCCTTTCTTCTCATCAGAATAGCCAATCATTGTGCATTTTAAACTTCTTGAGTCAAGCTTAGTTAGTTTCTCTTTCAGAACTAAGGCATAACATACTGATCCAAAAACTCTAAGATGTTTCACTCGAGGTTTGAAACCAAACCAAGCTTCATAAGGTGTGATTCCATCTAAATAAGTAGTTGGAGATTTGTTTCTCAAGTAGACAGTTGCATGTATTGCTTCTTCCCAATATGTGGGACTTAACCACTTGAAAGTTAACATAGATCTCGCCCTTTCTAACAAGGTGCGATTCATTCGTTCAACTACTCCATTTTGTTGTGGAGTGTAAACATTAGTAAGATGCCGTCTTATGCCATTTTCGTTGCAATAAGTTTTGAATTCATTTGAAGTGAATTCTCCCCCATTATCCGTCCTGAGTGTACCTATATTTTCTTTGACTTCATTTTCAACAAGTTGGCGAAAAATTTTAAACTTATCAAATGATTTTGACTTGTACTTCAAGAAGTAAACCCAAGTCATTCTGATGAAATCATCAATGAATAGTAAGAAATATTTGCAACCACCAAATGAAGTTTGTAGTGGTCCACAAACATCACTGTGCACTAGTTGTAGCCGTCTGTTTGCACGCCATGAACTTGTTGGAAAACTTTCTCAACTTTGTTTGCCATAAATGCAAGCTTCACATTTTGCATTTTCCCTTTTGAAAGTGGGAAGTCCTTTAAATGTCCATATCTTACTTACCATAGTCTTACATGTGAAATACCTGTAGTCACTACCCCTGCAAAATCAGAATGCCTTGGAATAATTGTCTCTTTCATCCGTAACAGTTTTCCATCTTCATAACCTTTCATGACTATTTTCAAGTTCTGTTTGACTGAATTGATCTTGACTAAACCATCTTCCATAATCACCTGATGTCCTACTTATTGAATCGTGACTAAAGAGAGCAAATTTTTCTTAAAACTTGGTACATACCATACATTGGAAATCATTTTTTCTCCAATTCCAAGGAGAAAAACTTTAACTGCGCCTTTTCCATAAGGAGTATGTTTTGTATAATCAGCAAGAAAAATGGAATTAAGTTGGCAATCTTGAAAATTCCAAAAAAATCAGGTCGACAAGTCATGTGTTGAGTTGCCATGGAATCCAAGATCTAGGCATCTTCATAGTCACTTCTAAGATGGGATGAAAGTTGTGATGCTGGCGAGGAAGTAGAAACATATTATGACTTATCATCATCTTGATCATTTGCAAATTGCACTGAATGCTACTGAAACTTGGGAATTTTATTAAGTGAAGTTCGACAATCTTCAGCATAATGGCCAAATTTGTTACATCTTTGACACACAATTTGACTTAAGTCTCTTCCTCTTCTTGAAGATTGTCCTCTACCTCTGCTTTGAGTTCTATGTTGAGATTGTCCTCTACCTCGACTATTGTTTCCTTGTCCTTGAAAATTGCCTCTTCCTTGGTTGTTTCCTCTACCTTGAAAATTATTCCTTCCTCCTCTGTTAAAATTGTTTCCTCTGCTTTGGCTTTGACCTCGACTTTGTACATTATGTGCTACTTGATTCTGATTCCCTCTGC
Source organism: Pinus taeda (assembly GCA_000404065.3). Lineage (NCBI taxonomy): Eukaryota > Viridiplantae > Streptophyta > Pinopsida > Pinales > Pinaceae > Pinus > Pinus taeda. The sequence goes on from APFE031072144.1 coordinate 9,170, forward strand.
CTCTGCCTCGATAACTGTTTGCTGCTGATTTACTAGTGTTGGCCTTTGTGAGAAAAACATCTTCACCAACTTTTTTCTTCTTCCCAAAAGTTTTATCATGTTGAGTCAACATTTTACAGAGTTCATCAAACTTTAGTTTCTCTAATTTCCCAGTTACTTGTAGAGTCTCCAAAAAATGTGTGTAGGAAGAAGGAAGTCCAGAAATTACAATTGTGACCATAAAGCTATCATCAATTGCGGGAAACCAAACATTAATAATTTCCTGCCTAATATTCTTAAGTCTTGAGATATATTCAAGAACATCACCGCCTTCAATTAATTTTTGTTGCAACAATTTTCATTGTAGGTCGACTTTCTTTGATTCAGGCTGAGTATCAAAGAGGTCTTTAAAAGTTTTCAAAGCAGACCATGCATGTGTTGCATTTTCTATATGGACATACATTTCATCATTCACAGAAGATTTAATAAGAGCTAAGGCTTTAGCATTCTTGACTTCCCATTTTGCTAGTGCAGCTACATCTGTGGGTTTATTCGGCTTAACATCTCCATCACATATACCCTGCCATAATTCATTGTAAATGAGAGTGCTTTCGATGAGACGATGCCATGTTTTATAAGATTTTGTGCCTTCAAGTTTGTCGGAATCAGAAAACAAATTAATCAACTTAGACATTGTAGTGTTTAAGACTTCACTCCACGAATCAAGCTTGAAAAAACTCAAGATGCGCAACACAACAGCAACACACGACGCAAAAAACAAACTATCGGGGCTTGGCCTTGACCCTCAAATAGTCGTCAAAACAGGAGAAAATTGATTGAGCTTTGCACTTGGCTCTAGTCAATTTCTCAAATTTTTATAAGGAAACTTTCAAAATTTGACTTTTACAATGATGCTTTTGCACAATCTGGTAAAAAAATTACCCCCCCTCAAAGTAAAATTACTTTGAGTCACACTGTCACTCCATAACAAATTTACAAAACAAAAAACTCCTTATTACTCCAAAAAAAATAATACCCTTTTTACTCCAAAAATTTACAAATTTCAATTGCACCTTAAATCTCCACTAAAATACAAAATTTCAAAATATAATTACACCTTATCACTCAATTAAAAAAACTCCACTTATCACTTCATTTACATTACAAAATAAAAAAATATTTCTCATTGCTTCAATCTTCAATTCAGCTATAAACATTCAAATACACAAACGCTTTAAGAGGTTGAATTTTTTTTCGATGTCTGCCACGCTGGCGCTTAGGTTCACTTTTTGCTGGCAGGCTAGCGCTGACTGGCTTCTTGCTGGCAGCCAATTTCAATCTCGATTGAGAGAACCATTTTAGATTTTCGCATACCTTTTAATAGTGGTCAACATTTGTTCTTTGTCAATATTACCTCCCATTCCGAAGGCCAGATGAAACGCGCCTCCTCCTGTTGCCATTCTTGAAACAAAGCTTTAATAGACGTACCATAAATCATATAAAACGCATGGGGAGAAAAAATGTATATCTAAAAAGCTGCAACCCAAACGAAACACTAAATAAACAGATTCCCCATAACAATATGATTTTTCCTTGACCACATTCAGGTATATGCACCCACTGCAATAAGCGATTCAGTGAATATGTCTGAACCCGCAAAAAAAACTTTAATGGCTTCGCTGCTTCGTTGGCTGGCAGGCTAGCCACGTTTTGGTGCTGAAACAACACCTGTTCTGTTGCGCAAAGGATAGAGGCCAGACTCTGAGGCACACGTTGTTGGGGCTAAGTTTGGCACACACAAAATGCAGGAACCGTATTTCAACCAGCAAAACCTGAAGACTGTCCAAGGCATAGCATGAAGATCGCTAATCCAATAAGCGTCGACCCCTCTGCAATTTTAAAATCACTGTGCTTTTCGGCTGGCTTTCGTGTAAAACCGTTGTTCTTAAACTCCACTGAACGCTGGTCCGCTACATGAAAAACACTAAAAAAAAACGCTGGTTCATTGAAAACGCAGGAATATAATGCCGGGTCTTATCGCTGGAGGACGTTAGTTCAAATGCCAGACCACAAAGTTGAATCAATGCCAGAATGCTCAACGCAGGATATTTGAGCATAAATCGATGTCAACCATTCTCATAAAAAAAGCAGAATCGATTGAATGTTTTGAAAAGATTTTAAGAACAACTAAAATATACAACGCTGCCCTTTTTTATGATTTTATTCACTCAACCAATTTGAGAAAGTCACACAGATTTGCATTTGCTCCTTTAAAAAAATGATTTTAGAATTTGCAGATCTAAAATCAATAAAAAAAAATTTACAAATTTCATACCAATCTTTTGCTGATCACTTCAACGGAGTTGAGTTTAATATGATCTGTTAGAGTTGGAATCTCCTCCTCAAATCAACTGCAGCATTACTGGTGGTCTGATACCACAATAATGGCAAAAGTGTCATCAGACACATAATTTTATTAATCAGAAAAAATAATTACATAATTGATTTTGCAAGAGTTTACTCCCGAACTACCAAAGACTCTTGCAATGAGCTATTTATAAGCTCCATGTCCTAACTACCTCTAATTATGGACCACTTATTAAATAACAAGTGTCCATTTACAATAAATGCTATAAAAACCAACTAGCTAACAATCTCCTAAAATAGAGACTAAGATACGACACATTTGGAGAGTCATATCTACTTACAACAATATGCTAATTCTAAAAGTCTCCATTAAATAATTAAACATTCTAGAATAATAATTATTAATTTAATATATTCAATTAATAATTATTTTATTCTAATTTTATAACCTATGATAAATTGTAATTTTGGATCACCTAACAAATTCTTCTTATGTAATTGCACCGTCTTGGTAAGGATTGTCTCCAACAGCTTATTTGTTGATTTCACCTGCCCATTAGCCCATGGATGATAAGGGGTGGACATCTGGTGAGTAATCTAATATTTCTCCACAATTCCTTGCATAAGCTTTGATATAAACTGAGTACCTTGATTAGTGACTATTTCCCTAGGTACCCCAAATCTTACAAAAATATCAGAGAAAAAAAAAAAAATAAAAAAATTCTACCACTATTTTCTCTGTTTCTCTAAGTAGTGCTCTTGCCTCCACCCAATTTGTAACATAATTACTACAAACTAAAATATACTTCTTACCTTTGGACATAGGGTTGGTGGGACCTAAAAAATCAAGAGCCCACCTCTCAAAAGGTTCTATGAGAACCTGTGGCTGCAAAGGCATCTTGTCTGATTGTACAGGTTGCCCCATTGTTTGGTAGTTGTTACACTTCTGGACATATGCCCTTGCATCTTTGAAAAGACTTGGCTAATAGTAACATGAGCAAAGGATCTTGTAAGTTTTCTGCTTGTCTGCAAAATGTCCTCCACATGGTTCATCGTGACAGGATCTCAAAATGTCATAGATCTCGTCTTCCCAGACACACCTGCAGATAATCAAATCAGGTCCAGTGAAAAAAGGATCTCCCCTAATCCAAGAGTAATCAACACTTTTTCTAATAATTCTATTTTTCTGATTAGATGAAAAATAAGGAGGCAAATTTCCTGTAGCAAGGCAATTGGCCATGTCTACAAACAAAGGTGTTTTAATAGAAATAACAAACAAATTTTCATCATTAATAGGAACATCCTCACTTGCATGGTTGAGTCTAGATAAGAAATCAACTACCTGATTTTCCTTTCCAGGCCTATCCAATATCGTAATGTTAAATTCCTACAGTGACAAAATCCACCTAGTAATCCTGTCATTAGTAATTGGTTTATTCATGAGATATCGAATGACAGAGTGATCGATGTGTACAAAAACTTCACAGCCCGCGATGTAATGTCTAAACTTATTAATAACATAAATCATAGCAAGGAATTCTTTTTCAGTTACCGTGTAATTCATTTCTACAAGAGTTAAGTTCTTACTATCATAATAGATAGCATGGGTTGCAGGATCCTCCTTTTGTCCCAATACTTCTCCTATGGTTGAATTAGAGGCATCAGTGGAAATATGAAAAGGCAATTTCCAATCTGGGCCTCCCAAGATCAGTGCTGAAGAAAGTTTTTCCTTGAGTGTATCAATTGCAGCTTGACACTCACCATCCCAATGAAATTCAGCTTCTTTAGTCAACAATTTAAATAATGGAGAGGCTACTTTTGTAAAATTTTCAACAAACCTTCTATAGTAGCTTGCATTTCCAAGGGAACTTCGGACTCCCTTTTGATTGGTTGGTGGGGGTAGCTTTACAATGACTTCAATCTTTGCCGGATCAACTTTAATTCCTGCAGTAGAAACATGATGACCCAAAACAATACCTTCATTCATAATCATAAAACATTCTTCATTACTTAATGAGAGGTTAGTTTCTCTACATCTCTGCAAAACTTTCTCAAGATTATGTAAAGCTTCTTCAAAAGTATCACCCATGACTGTAAAGTCATCCATATAAACCTCTATGCAATCATGCAAAAGATCAGGAAAAATACCAAGGACCGGCCACTGGAATGTGGCTGGTGCATTGCATAGTCCAAATGGTAGTACCCTATATGCATAGGTGCCTTAGGGACATGTGAATGTAGTCTTTTCTTGGTCTTTCAGAGCTACCCTAATCTGATTGTACCCGCTGAACCCATCTAGGAAGGAAACGTACTTTTTCCTGCTAAAGTGTCTAGTACTTGGTCTATAAAAGGCAAGGAAAAGTGATCTTTCAAGTTAGCCTGGTTTAGTTCCCTATAATCCACACACACTTGCCATTTACCATTATTTTTTGGGACAATAACCAATGGAGATACCCACTGGCTATCCGAGATAGGACAGATGAACCCTACATTTAACAATTTCTGCAATTCATCTTTCACAATTTCTCTTAAAGCGAGGTTCATCCTCCTTTGTGGTTGTCTCATGGGCCTGGCTTTCTCTTCTATATAAATATGATGAATGCATGTGTCTGGGTGAATGCCTCTCATATTTGTATATTCCCAAGAAGAAGTGTCTGAAAAATTTTTCAATGCTTGAATTAACTGTTTTTCCTGTTAAGGGGTTAAGGCATAATTAATATTCAAAGTTTTTTTAGGGAAAAATTCAACCACCTTACTCCTGCATTCAGTCATGGAATATGCAGGAAATGCAGATAATAAGGTTGAATGTAGCTTGGTTTCCGTACTATACTCATAAAAATCCTACAGATTAGTAATGAAATCTAAATTATAACTAGACTATCGTTCTTCTTGCTATAAAAATTCAGGATTAGAAATACAACAATTTTTCTATTTTTCTATTGGATTTTCTTTAAGGTTGATGGCTTGGGCGATTGTCAAAATTGGTTGGGCACATTCTGAATCATGCTCTTCTTCTTCAACCCAATGTGTATTTTCCTATCGTAAAAGAGGTTGAGCGAGGGGGATACAAATTAATGTGCTTTATTTCAGTCCCATGAGTGATGGTCATGTTTCCAGACCTACACCCAACATAAACATCTGTTGTGGCTAACCACGGTCTACCCGAGATTAAAGGATTCCCTCCTAAGTTAGTTTTGGGTTGAAGAACATAAAAATATGCAGGGTACTTCCAAGAATCTAATGAGATGACAATGTCTTCTAATACCCCCTTTGGCTTTACCTTAGACATATCTGCTAATTCTAACATGGTAGGAGTAGGCAATAAGTCAAAGGTTCCTATTCTAGATAAGTTCTCCATAGTCATCACATTAATGGCTGCACCTAAATCAATTAAAGTATTTTTTATAGGTTGTCCATTGATAAAGGTGGTAAACACAGGGATTCTAGGGTCTGCATATTTTTTAGTAACAAATCCGGTAGAAATTAAACTTGCAAGCTTTCCTCCTACTTGAATCATGGAGAGCTCTCTCTTTTGTCTTATTGGTCTCTTGGTACATGGCTCCCTTACTATTTATAGATTAGGATATCTTTAATTGATTGCAGCAATGGCATATTAATGCATACATTTCTCAATTTAGACATAAGGTCAAACTTGGTTTGCTTTAGTCTCATTCCCAACCTCTCTAGAAAAGGAGTCTAGATTGTATGGATGAGGAAGGTTCTTGTGGCCTTGAAGTAGGTTGTTTTGCTGGTTCAGGTTAGGTTTCAACTTCAGACATTTCTAGAGTGTCTTCCTATACAATCTCTTCAATTCTTTTGGGCTGCTTCACCACTTTTCTTGACCTTAATTAGATTCCCTGCAGCGGCACAGGAAATTTCTGTAACAGAGGAACATAAATTTCCTACAGCGAATGTGGTGCAATACAGTAGGTAGGAAAAGTGGGATAGATGACCAATCCAATGTTGTGAGTAGATTGGATGGTTTTATTGTTGGGTTTAGACACTGGATGGACAGGAAGTTGTGTTGGACGAGGTTGATTTGGTGGGGTAGGCAACTAAAACTATTGCTATTGAGGTTGAATTATTTGCTGTTGTGTGGGCTGCAGAGGATAAAAGTTTGGAGAAGGAAAATTCTGAGTGGTAGGGTAAGAAAAGTTCCCCTGCCAAGGTTGTTGTGGAGGCCAAGTCTGCGAGGGCATTAGAATATTCCACATCTGATTTTGATTATAAGGAACTTGAAAATGCAACTGAGCCATACCTGCAGCACGTGGTTGCCATGGTCTTTGAGGTGCCATTGCATAAAGTGCATTGACCGCTCCTTGATATGCTTGATATGTTGCTTTGATTTCAGGAAGTGAAGGGCATTGATCAATGGAGTGCTCCGCTTCACAGATTCGGCATATCTCTATGTTATCTGCAAGACATTCCCTTAAGGCATGCTTCTTCCTGCATTTCGAATAGAACCAAGGATTTTCCCAGTTCCTCCTGTTTTCTTGTTTCTTCTTAACTTGCAAAACATCCAATTGAGAAGATAATGTGCTAAGAAAATCAGTCTTAAAATTTTCAAATAAATTACCCATTTTGGCTCTGGTTACTCTAGCTCTAGCAACTGACTTGACAATCCTAGAAGCAATATCTCTTATTCCCCCTCCAACTTTAGAATTTCCTCTTAAATATCGACGACATATCTCACTTCATCATAGCCCAAATTTGATATGTCACCTCCTTCCATCATATTCAAAATCTCCAGAGATTCTAGTTTGATTGCTCTAAGCAAAACTGTTTTTTAACATCCTTGCTCAGTGGATTCATTTTTGGATCTCTGCAGATTATACTGAAATGTCTCCACCAAGTCCTCAAGACTCTCCCCCTCCTTCTGAGTCATGCCAAAAATCTCTTCTCTGAGGTCCCTAGTCTTGCAAAAATCTTGATACTTTCTTAAGAATACCTTTTTCATTTCCTCCCAAGTGGTGATGGAGTTTGAAGCCAACCCCATAAACCACCTGAGAGTTGCATCCTTCAATGTTGCAGGAAACAACTTTAGCTTCTGAGCATTGGAATAGTAGTCATAGCTCCTGCATAACACATTGAACTCGAATAGAAATGCTTCAGGATCATCATTAGGAACTTCGCGAAAGTTAGGCAAGGTTGAAGGAGGAATATTCTTCATCTGAGTAACTCCACTAGCCTCCCTGATAGGGAATTCGAATGTGACTAGTCCTTCTTCCTTCTCATCATATCCATCTGTGTGACCAGTCCCCTCTTCATGAGCCATTTTGGACCAAAAGGAAGTGGGGGCTTTGTAAGCTACAGATTCTGCGGAATCAATGGTTTGGAATTCTGGTTCTTGATAGGATTGTCAAGGAATTCCTTTTTAGGTTGACCACTGAGCAAAGATGTTGTTTTCCTTGTGATAGGAGATTCGAAGTGGGTAGCAATAGAAGATTGTCCTCCAGAAGCTACTATTATAGAAGCATGAATATGTTCTAGGCTCTTTTCAGGACCACAGACCTCCTGACCAGACTCTTTTTCTCTTGCTGCCTTATATCTCGACTTCTTTTTCCTTGCCAGTGTATTAGTAAATGAAGTGGTGCTCACACCACCACAAAAGAAATTTTTAGATGTTGGACCCAATCATCTACTAAGAAAACAAATTCAAAAGAAACTACTTACCAAACAATCAGGACACGACTTTGGCGAAATTATGACCTCCTCCGATGTGTGGGCTTTGCCCTTTGTCTTACCACATCAACTCCCCCAGTCCTGAAAAATTCCAAACAATGCATGTAATACAAAAACACTTCAGTATTATCCCTTTAGCACCTCCTCAACAATGATGCCAAAATGTTGAATCAAATTATAGCCTTATATTTTGATTAACACAAATCATCAACCTAGGCAGGTAAGTTTGTGAGATGCATGCAAAGTGTATGCATGCTAAACACTGTAAATGCTGATTAATCTAACCAGCCAATCACACAAAACCAATGACTTTTTCTTGCATCAATCACTTAGCAACAAAGGCTATAGAGTAGATCAAACTTCCCTTTACAACTCTTAAGATTGTTGATGATGATTAGGAAAAGATATAGAAATCAACTTACATCAAATTTAGAAATTCAATCAACATTAAAAAACAAATCTTCATTAACTGAATTCCACACATGAACATAAGACTAATTCACTTAATCCAGCGTTGTTGATATATTAGAAAGAGTGCATTAGCTATAAAAATAAATTATTGCTACATAACAGAAACAAAATGCATAAAGACTAAACTATGGGAGTTGTGAACAAAGGGGGCCCTCCCTTACTCATAACCCTTTCAATTTAGAAGAGCTTTTTCACTGAAATAGACAGAACATATATCTTTATATTAATATGAAAAAGATACATTAGAGTACAATCTGATATACAATCTTGTGTTGAAACCAACCCAGCAATCTAACAACCCCTATCATAGAAACTAGGACATAATTTATACATTTACAAAGCCCTTATATGGCTGGAAATAAAGGAGACTACTAAGCTAGGCCATTGGGTAACACTTTTTTTACAAAATATTGATTTTAGCCATACTGCGTCTAATCCATGACTAAAAGCATGGATTAGATGAAAATCGTTACATGGTTGTAGCTTTCCTCCAAACGGCCAACGAGAGAAGGATTCTAAACCTAGGCGGTGTTGTTGGCAGATCTGAAATGGCCAATAGGATAACAACCCTATGTGATATATTCTCCACAAAATCCATGTTCCCATTTGACTTAGATATTCATGGAACATGGCTAATCGCCGATGTTGCTGCAGGAAATCAGGGAGGTTACAGGAAATCAACGACTATAGGAAATCTGGAGTGTTTGTAGGAAATATAATCCCACAACTATCTGCACGAATTATGGGCCTATTTCTGAATCAAAACAAATCTGCACAAGAACTCGAGATTAGTCGGCATGGTAATTAAATAAAGAACAACTTGCTAAGGGATACTCAAAGTTAAGGTAAAAGACGTTTTTTAGTGTTAATTTGCATACTTTCAGCCTACGACACCCTTTTGGAAAAAACATAAGCATTTTAACTGAAATAGGCATAGTAGGGGTTAAAGATAATTCAAAATGGGAAAGGTAAAGTATGGAAAAATGTGTCAAAATTGGGCAAAACCAAGCCCCAACAGTCCCTGAACTCCAATCTCCACTGGGTCAAGAGTGAATCCTTAGTTTATTGGCTGAGCAATGCTGATTACACCCCACATTAAGAGTGAATCCTTAGTTTATTGGCTGAGCAATGCTGATTACACCCCACTACTGGATCTTCCACTAATTCCTCCATCAACGGAAACTAGATTTAACTGAATTTAACTCAGTTAAAATGAATTAAATAATTACAAGTCAAAAGAACGCAACATGGACCCTTAAAATTTAGGAACTACTCTACGTGACTCTTGAATTATTTGAGCCAACTAAGTCAAATTAGCTTAGTTAACTATTACAAGTTGCTACCAGAATTAAAATTACAATTTAATTCAATAACATAATTAAATTAGGATTTTCTTGTTGCATTTTTCAACACTTCCTAGAATGATTTTATTTCAGGAATACTTTTTCCGCCTTTTTCTGCTTGTGCAGTCTTATGTCCTGAATTTTCTGATGAATTCAGGGGTTTTCTAGACTTCTTTGTACCTCTCTACCGGTTGTTGTGATGCTGATTATAGTGTGGGCAACTTTTTTCTGCATGTTTTTACTGTATGTTTGTAGACGAATATGGTTCTCTGAGTTAAGATCCATGACATTGTAAATACCTCTTTATTAATGAAGGTTGTTCTCTTTTTTTCTCCTGAAAAAAAATGATGTTTGTTGTTCCATTTTTTTCTCCTGAAAAAAAATTGATGCATCTTGGGCAGCAAACATCTTCTTGCTGTCATGAGCACAGCCTGCCAGAGTCCTTGCCAGACGAGACACCACATGTCTGGCTTTATAGAATGCAAATCCCAGAAAATAGATTGGCAATGTCACAAGGCCGATATTGAAAGGATTGTAATCTCTGTTAAATTGTTCTTTGGCTTTTTAACTCAAGTATGGACCCACGAAAACATTCTGCGAGGTCTCCAAATTCACGTCCCTGCAAAGAAGGCGCAACACAATTGGTTTATCAGAGGCAAACTCCAATGATTTTCTGATATGCTTGGGGATGACATTCTCTTGTAGTGCGACATATAATCCCAGACCCTTGAGAGTGAAGTTGGGAGCGATCCACCCCCTGACATCCCTGTGCTCTTCATTGAGCATATAGATAAGATTGTGCTCTTCAAAGAGCTTTTCACCAAATGGGTATCCTACCATTTGAAAAGCATCAGGTCTCACATTCGAAAATATCTTGTGATAAAGCTCAGAATCACGAACAAACACAATGAATCGGTGAAAGCGGTGAATTTTGATCTGCATATATTTCGTCCATCTCTATATATGTTTTGCATGTAGTTGGTTGAATAAGTTATTAGTGTAATAATTTTCACTGGAAAAAATTAATTCAACGTTGGAATTATAAATTTTGATAGTTAAAATTGTTTCAATGAATTTAAAATTGTCGACGTTACCAAATTTTAATTTCCAAAGTGCATTTTTTTTCTACATTTATTTAGTCAAATTACTTTAAAATAATTTGATATGGGATTGAAATCTTAAATTTTGATAAGGTAAAATTATATTTTTCTTTTTTTTTCCAATAGAAAATCATATTGATTTATATGAAAAAACAGTTACATGTTTGTAGAAGCCGTGGCGTCCACAAAAGGCTTTATAATATCAGCATAGTTCGTTTTCCATACATTAGCAGCCGGATTTTTTCAGAAAATAAAAAACGTATTAAGTTCACAAGATAAAACATATGGTTCGGCCTGTTTAAAATTCATATGCCCAGGAATTGCAGAAGGGCCTTGATGCGCTGCAGCATGGAAGGTGTGGTACATCTGTAGCCGTTGAAAATGGAATCGTTCCTCCAGAGCCATATCGACCAGCAGATAGGAATGAAGAGTAACCGTCTGCTGGTGGTACATCTGTAGCCGTTGAAAATGGAATCGTTCCTCCAGAGCCATATCGACCAGCAGATAGGAATGAAGAGTAACCGTCTGCTCCACCAGAAGAATGCTTCCTGAACAGAGGAGAAGCATAGATAAGGGAAAACCAGAAAGAGGGAAAGATCATACCAGATTTGCTTGGTTGCCTGACATTGAAAGAACGTGTGGAGGTTTGTTTCCCCGTCTGCATAACATAAAGCACAACGGCTCGGACCAATCCAACCACGTTTCTGTAGATTGTCCCAAGAGAGATTTCTGTTGTGAAAGAGGAGCCATGAGAACAAAATCATCTTGAGTGGGCATGGAGCTTTCCAGAAGGAGAGAGGAAAAATGGGTAGAGAAGGTTGTTCCTCCTTGAGTAAAAGAGATGTGTAGATATCTTTTACTCGGATAGGATTTGCTGCACGGGGCAGGCTCCATACCAGATTGTCCTTGTTCCCCATTCTTTTAATGGGCAGCCCCTGTAGGGAATCGCGTAAGGAGTTCCATGCTGAAACGAGGTGTTGAGGCAGGGACAGTTCATCAGCGTCCATCCAGGAGGGCGATGAGAGGGACCAAGATTTAATGAGGCGATTCCATGTGAAGATGCCCCTGTGATGTAAATATGAAACCAGAGACTGCGGAATCGTTGAGGAGATCCCGTTGAGAAGGAGATCAGAGCCAATAAATATGTTCGTGCCTGTGCTTATCGACCATCGGAGATTACTCAAAAAGAAAGGCAGGATCCTGTGAAAACTCTGCCAGATGGCAGATCCTTTCTTTGTGCCCAGAAGATGCCTCCTGTACCAGTAAACCGGATTCCTCCCTTTCAAATATTTGTTGCGGATGAAATCGCTCCAAGGACTGCAGCCGAAGATGGCACGTTGAAGAGATTTGCACAGAAGTGCGTTCCCCATTGAGCGCATGTCTGTTAAGCCCCCAAATTATATTATAGAATGAATTTAAGATTGCAAAAATTACCAAATTTTAATTTCAAAAATTGCAATTTCCTATTACTTAATTTGCTTAAATTACCTTAAAAACATTTATTAAAAAACATCATGTTACTTCTTACCTGTATATTAATATATGCGGCCTTTAATATTCTCATTTTCCCTTATCACGTGGAACACTTTGACACGATTGCGGAAATTTTTCCATTGAAGAATAAAATCAAATGGAATCCATTAAGACATCTTATTTGTTGGTGACAAAAAGAACTCATTTCTCGTTGCTGAGAAAAGTGTGCATATGGCACCATGACCTGTTTGACCTGTTTGATATGTATAGAAAATTACTCCATGAAGATGGAGCACTCTATTGTTTTTTACTTACTCCACACATGCATATGTAGAATGAGATACACTATGAAAGAACCTATGACAACTAGCTTTGGTACATTAAGTAGAGATCTTTTTAATCAAACAATAACATCCAAAAACTATTGTTGAAGTAACAAGTATACAACAATATTAGGGTTCTTATAATTTGTCATCTCTTTAAATAAAGTGTGTCATCCAAAACCCATTATTGAAACAACCAGTATACAATAATTGTAGGATTCTTCTAATTTGTCATCATTTTTCTCATAGAAGTTCAAAATGAGGCAAAAGTAATCTGTACATTTCCTCTTAACAGAAATTACCCATTTTAGAAACTCAATATTTCTTCACAATGGTTTTAAATAAATAAGTGGTAAATTATATATGGGTCAACTTTCATCATCTCAATACTTCAATTATTATTTGAATGATGTATTACTAACTTAACACAAATACACTAAAACAACCTAAATCTAATACAACAATTATTATTTCAAACCGAAATATAACTTTACCAATTCAATAATTCCAATTTAACCACAGGATATCTCTATACATTCTGGGCCATTGCTGATTTATTTACTTACCAAAATTTACCCACTCTTACACATTTTGGGCCATTGCTAATTTATTTACTTACCAAAATTTACCCACTCTGTGGAGTACATTGTAACTGATGGCATAGTATACTCACCCCACTTCTCTAATTAAATATGAATGTCATTAATTGACTGGAGTTTAGTGCTGTACCCACTAATGCCATGATAAACACAGCGAAGTGGTGGTGGAGGTGAAGTTCCTTGTATGAACGCAACCAGGTTGGTTGATTCTCATGTCTTACACATATTACCGAATCATGTTTAACAAATTTCTTGCTGTTTAAATTTTTCTGCCAGTTTCAATCAATGGAAAACGGAACTATCTTCATTAGGCGGGCTCTTGGATTCCCACGCGCTCTCACAATTCAAATCAGTTCTCTTTCAGTTGTATTGACATTGCTATTTCTGGCACCCATACACACAGACTGCTAAGGTGTTCACAGAGTGGAGATTACTGTAGGTTCTATCAGGTGTTATGGTTTGGAAGATTAAAGTAACTGTATATCACTTCTGGGATTGCCATGGCTCGGAAAAAGCAAAGGAATTTGGAGGATTTCTTCCTCTTGAGTTTAATGGGTATCTTCAAGGAGTCTGTAGTGATTGTTGTGAACCATCTTTCCTTCACTTCAATTGCCTTTCTACTTTTATACCCGGTTTCTTCTGCAATTGTTCTCTCCCAAGCCCTTCTCGATCGCCTCCTTGTAGCCAAAATCTCACAACAAATCCAAGCACTGGGTTTATTCTCATATGATGATCATGATGCCCATCTCACCAAACTCACATATCACAAGCTCTCCGAGACCATGATTTCTTATGCTCTCTGCCTGCTATTTCTAGTCACATTTTCACTGTGGGCAAGAGCAGCAGTGGCCCATACAGTTGCCTCTATTTATGCAGGCAATAGGCCTTCATGACAGACGTTGATTAAACAGCTGCCCAAGCTCTGGAAACGCCTTTGTGGTGACATATATCTGGGTCTGTCTGTTGGTCCAAGGATTCAATGCATTAATGTTTGTGTTAATGTCTGCAATCATTAATGGGGTATCTGTACTGGGATTGCCTACAGTATGGATGATTGGGGCTGCTGTTTGTGGGGAAATTCTTTATTCAATTGTGTTTGCACATGCCATGATAATCTGCAACCTGGCCACAATTGTGTGTCTATGGAATCTGATTGTTGTTATGGTCTGGATGCTGTTTTCAGGGCCCTGTTTCTGATAAGAGGGAGGACCCAGATAGCTCTTCTAGTGGCCCTTATTACAAACATGAGCTTGGCCTTGGTTGAGAGCCTATTTCAATACAGATTGATGGGGATGGGACATGCAGGGGGCGTTGGTACATATAATTATTCATGGCTGTTGATTACCTGGAAGGGTCATGTAGTGATATGTATGCATTCATTTTTGGGTGTGATGGATCGGGTGATAAACTATGTGTTGTATTACACTTGCAAGCCCTCTTGTTTGGAGGACATCTGCTTCAAGATTATCAATCCTGTGTAATTTGTCCTGTAAACAGTTAATCAGAGTAGGAGGAATATAAATTTCTTTCCTTGCAGTCCATGAAATTACATGGGTTGGTGAAGCTCCAATTATATCGAAACTGCCCACATTCTTTCCACTTGCACATCATACTCCATTTGGTTCTTTGTAACTTTGTACGAAAAGGGAATGGGAACTGAATTACTCCTTTTTTCGCAGATAGTTGCATTTAGATGGGTTGGTGAGGCTGCAAATATATAGAAACTGCCCATGATAGTCTGCAATTTGGCCATGATCCATCAAGCGGAGGAGATAGCATTCCACTCTGTTGTTATGGTCTGGATGCTGTTTTCAGGGTCCTGTTTCTGACAAGAGGGAGGACCCAGATAGCTCTTCTAGTGGCTCTTATTACAAACATGAGCTTGGCCTTGGTTGAGAGCCTATTTCAATACAGGTTGATGGGGATGGGACATGCAGGGGTTGTTGGTACATATAATTATTCATGGCTGTTGATCACGTGGAAGGGTCATGTAGTGATATTGATGCATTCACTTTTGGGTGTGATGGATCGGGTGATAAACTATGTGTTGTATTACGCTTGCAAGCCCTCTTGTTTGGAGGACATCTGCTTCAAGATTATCAATCCTTTGTAATTTGTCCTGTAAACAGTTAATCAGAGCAGGAGGAACATAAATTTCTTTTCTTGCAGTCCATGAAATTACATGGGTTGGTGAAGCTCCAATTATATCGAAACTGACCACTTTCTTTCCACTTGCACATCATACTCCATTTGGCTCTCTGTAACTTTGTACGAAAAGGGAATGGGAATTGAATTACTCCTTTTCTCCTTTTTTTTTTTTTGCAGATGGTTGCATTTAGATGGGTTGGTGAGGCTGCAAATATATAGAATCTGCCCATGATAATCTGCAATTTGGCCACAGTTGTGTGTCTGATGGAATCTGATTGTTGTTATGGTCTGGATGCTGTTTTCAGGGTCCTGTTTCTGACAAGAGGGAGGACCCAGATAGCTCTTCTAGCGGCTCTTATTAGAAACATGAGCTTGGCCTTGGTTGAGAGCCTATTTCAGTACAGATTGATGGGGATGGGACATGCAGGGGGCGTTGGTACATATAATTATTCATGGCTGTTGATCACGTGGAAGGGTCATGTAGTGATATTGATGCATTCACTTTTGGGTGTGATGGATGGGGTGATAAACTGTGTGCTGTATTACAGATGGAAGTCCTCTTGTTTGGAGGACATCTGCTTCAAGATTATCAATCCTGTGTCATTTGTCCTGTAAACAGTTAATCAGGAGGAACATAAATTTCTTCCCTCTCAGTCCCTGAAATTAGATGGATTGGTGAGGCTGCAATTATATAGAAACTGCCCACATTCCTCGTCATACTCCAATTGGCTGTTTGTAACTTTGTACGAAACGGGAATGGGAATTGAATTACTCGTTTTTCTGCAGATCGTTGCAGTTATATGGGTTGGTGAACGAGCTTGTATTAAGAGTGTGTAATAATGATTATATATTTTTTTAAATAAATTTGATAAGAAATAGAAGTTGGGTGTTTAATTTCATTCTGGTCTATCAATTTTTTAAAATATTTTGAAATTTATACATCATATTAAATTCAACAATAAAAATGCCCAATTAAAATGTTAAAACCATCCAATTCTGCAATTCATCTTATTATTAAAACACCAATTATATAAAAAATAACACGGATAAACCTTCAATACATATATTACACCAAACATATTTTTCCAATCAACTTATTAATACAAATCCTTTCTTCATTGCTCACCCAACCAATTAATTACACCAAATTAGATTTCTTTTTCTTTTTCTTTTCAATTGACTTGTACTTATCCACCATTATTCACCTACCATATTAAATACTTAATTATATTTTTATATATATATTGTGTATAGGTTGAGCTTAGGCTAGGATAAGCTTTTATATTGGATAGAAAGACTATCACTCAACCCACAGTAAGATGTTGATATCAAAATTGTACAAGGCTTAGTCGAGTGTGGATGCCCCATGAGAAATTTAACAAATTAAAAAAATCTTACCAAGATAAAACATTTTTGAACTGTGATCTAATAAAAATTAAAATCTACACAAAACAACTAATCTACATCTCATAAATTTTCTAAAAAATATATTTATCTTTCCCACAACAAATTAAAATAACCCTAGCAAAATAAAACATAAAGTTCATAAAATTATATGAATCATATTACTAAAAAAATTGTGGTATAAAAAATAATGTTGGACAACCTGTACACTTGACGCACAAATTATACCAAAAATCCATAAATTATACAAGTCATCTTACTAAAAAGAGTCCATAAATTCTGCAAGTCCTCTTACTAAAAGGCTAGTAATATGAAAAATAATGTTGAGCAACCTGTCTAATTAGCCCACCTACTATGTTGAAGAATATTATATTTTTTCAATGAAATGTTACTTTTTACGCTAAATTATTTATCCATTTTTCACTCATTATATGAAATAATTATTTTCTTTTATTTATTATTTTGAATATCACTCTAAAATATATATTTAGTTTAATTAAACAAATTTAAAAAACCATTTTTTTTTTCTCTTTTTACCATAACCATATCACGACCACACCAAATGAAAGAGTCAACGTCTTAATTAACATTTATATTATATAAATAAAATAAAATAAATAAATTGTGAAAGATTTTAGATAATTTTATTTAAAAATTTAGTTTAAATAAATTAAAAATATTTCTAAAATTAATACTTATTTAATTAAATATACCGATTAGATTTTTTTTTTTAATAAAATTTGAATTTATTATTCAAGTATCAAAATATTGATAAATTATATATAATTTTATTTTATTTTTTATAATATATTTTTATTTTAAATTTATTATGTGTATTAATGATTTTTCAAAAGAACTGAAAATTAGCTAATTTTTTTGTTTGTTAAGTTTGGTAATACTCTTTCTTTCTTTTCTTTTTTCCTCTATTGATTTTATTGGTAAGTTACAACTAGTTCTAGAATTTGTTAGGTGGCCTCAACTTACTCTATGAGAAACCAAGTCTGTTGGCCACCTAACGACATAGTATGCCATCCAAAAGCAATACATTTTGAGTCTTTCTACCCAAGCCATATATCACTATATGTTCATGTATATCCCACTATCTACTTGCCTACTACCATAATTGTAATTACAGGTAAAAGTAAAATCTATCCGCATCAAAATATACAAAAAAAAGAGACATCAATTTCATTGTTTTGTTTCCTCCGTTGAGGTAGATTCATTTGGAATTGGGTCTTTTGCAGTCGGCCTTAGGAGTTCTGTCGATGCTAGAGTGCAAGGAAAATGCTTTTCAATGTGTTGGAGGCGTCCGTCCTGCTTCTGCATTTGAAACAGTATCTTCTAGAAGCCTTTTTCTAATCTGGGAATGTTTGCACTGTGATGGCCATATTCAAAGCAATTTGTTCCAGGGCCTTGCCCAGAATTCCTTTCATTGACTAGTAGAGGAGAAACGTGTGTTTGAATTGGATCATTCGGCCTCAAGTATGCCTTAGGTCAGGCACTAAGACACTCCAGTTGTCTGCTTCAATCTCCATGGATCTTGCTTGAGGGTTCAGGTCTACCTCACACTCCTCTATCATCTTTCAAATTTCTTCACCGATGCCCTTATGATAGGAATTCATTGCTTCATTGATGATGTTGACACACGGTTTATGACCTCTTGGCTTGCCCCCTAGGTTGCTAGATTTCCCTTCCTCTTGTATATCCTTACTTTTTTGGCCGCGTCCACACGGGGTTAGGCTGCGAGTTTAGGCCGCCACCAAACCATTTTGTTCAACTTCCTTCGTGATGTTCTTTAGCAGTGGATGCTCACGAGTGATATGAGCCCCATCCTTCTGTGTAACGAGAACTACTGCCAACTTGTTGATCTATAAAGAGACCAACAAGCACTTGTAAAACCAGAAAAAAAATATTTCTAGCTTTCCGACGTTCAAAACAGAGTTTAACATGTTTTCTAGAAGGAAACATGGGTTCCAACTTGTAATCAAAATTATGATTTCCAGAAACCTAGCTCCATACAGTTCACCTCTCGTGGGTGCGACTCAAAGGATTTCCCTCTCTAAGCTACCAGGAAGTTACAACCACAACAAAATCCCCATGCACCTAGTTACCCTTCTCACCCTTGTCCCAATTACCCTCAGGCTTCTAGCACCAATCATTCACAAGCTTTTCTACATTTGCCAAGTTCCCTATCAGGTCAACCCCGCTTAGATGCAGAGCCATGGCCATAGTTTTCGTGAGCAGACCAAGCTTTATGGTCACAGGAATTTTTCCATACCCCTTAGCATAAGTAGTTCCCTAAGGCCATTTGGACAAATTCTAGGTAGGACACATGCATTCTATTCCCTAGCCCTGTAAATCCACCCTACCCTCTCCTTGCAACCCTCTGCCTTTCTTATACCACACTAAGAAAATCCCCCGGCGGATTAGCCATATGTCAATCTGCATTGAAATGGTGACGCCTCCATGCCAATTCCAAATATATACCCCCTGACCAAACACAAGCATAGACATTGCAGGACTTAGACTCTCAAAACCCTAGAAAATTACACCCGACCAACCCAAATCATAATTCTAGCACACTTTCAGTATGGTGAAAAGGGAAAGGAGATAAACGACATACCAATTTACCAACACTATCCTTGGTCGAGCTCGCACCTGGTCTTCCTTTTCCCATAGCTGCAATCTCCGTTCAAAATCAAAGTTTCTGACCTCTTCATGCACTCTCCTAACACCCCACACCAAGATTGATCTCACTGCCTGCCGCCACCCGCATTCTTATTAATTTCCCATTTGCCCAAAGTGACCCTACCAGCCATGCCACGCATGTGGAGGGTGGTAGGTTGCTCTTTCGAGGCACCTCCCATTAAACACATTGATTGCATCGAGGGTCTCGTACGCACCCCGATTGGGGATAACTACTTTGAAAATTGAAAAAGGTTGAGTTATAAAATTGTCTTATTATATCAATAAGCATGTTTATTTAGGCATAAAGTTTCCATATCTTTTTTCCTTTGAAAAAACTTTAATTTTATTTCATTTAGAAAATGCTACAAAATTACATTCTACATATACACAACATTGTGTGTATTCCAATGAAAATAGAAAATATCACCTATGTTCATGACAAATCCTTATACAGATATAGAGTTTTCCTTTAGGGAAATACATTCCCATTTTTACATCAAAAATTCAAAATTGTGAAGATATACTTCACCTTTTAAGTTGTTTTCAAAAGAGTAATATATCACTACTAGCTGAAAATCTGAAAAGAGGATATGGATGAAATATGGATTAATGTCTCAAAACTGCATTTGGAAATTTTTCTTCCATGAAAGGCGTGTGGTAGTACTCATAAAATGAGTTGTCTTATTGTCCAATGATCTGCATTTGATCCCGGTCAAGAGCTAAGCCTTCCTTGGAAAGGCGGTCCGCTTGAGCTTTTCTCTCCCTATAAATGTGTGAGCATAAGGCACTTTCAAATGAAGGTTTTATCCACATAACCTCTTCTAAAATTGGGACAAGTAAATTTTTTCTACAATGTCATGCTCCAATGATTCAATTTATTACTAATAAGAGTCACCATAAACTTGTAATTATCACAACATTTCTCTATAGAAAAAACCAACATAAATTTGCATGTCAATAGTTCTGCCTGATTGTTTGTTTGTCTACCAAAGCCCATTTTGATTTTGAAATAGTTCTTCTCAGAAAGGTTAAGAATAACACCATCCCCACATAGATTATTATCCTCATGAAATGCCCTAACGAAAAAATCCACAACATTGTTTTATTGGGATCTTCTGAAATGATGTGCCTAGGAGGAGGGGTGTCTTTTACTTGAGGAAGATGTACCAATATCACTAGACCTTCCCCTACCACACGCATGGAAGAGGAAGGTAGTTCCAGAAAAATAACCTTATTCCAAGCTAGCCATACCCCTTGACAAATGACTAATGATAAGGCTATGAAATTTATGGTTAGAGGAAAAGAGCTCCATCTTTGTCAAGACCCCTTAAAGGAATCCCCGATCTAGACACAATCCTATCCTAGGACATAGTGATAATTGTTCCAAACTTGTTGAGTGAATGGATAATTTGAGAATAGGTGGATGAGTGTTTCTTTGTTGGTCTTGCAGAGAGCACACCAACCTGTGCCTATCTTAAATATTTGTTGCATGAAATCCTAGGTAGGGGATTTATTGCTTAGCCACAACACATAAAAATGCAAGATTTTTCTCGACATTTAACTTTTCAAGAAATATTCCACCACCATTTTGGTTCACCTAAAGCTCTTCCCATATTCAATCAAACATAACCAAGCTTGGGGGAGTAAGATCCAAAAAGAGAGAAAACCCATACCAAATCATCTTCTCTATGTGTTAATCTAATTTGGCCTTCTCTAAGCACTTCCAAGTAGTTAAACAAAACTTCCTTGAATTCATCATCTATACCTAGATCAATTGTAGAATTCCATCCCTGGCTCCAAATAGTAGACTTAGATTTTCCAAATGGGAGAGCTTTGAAATTCCTTTGTCTCCTAGGAGGTCAATGAGTGGTTGTAGTAATGGATGTCTCCCTTAGCTTCCTAACTAAGGGTCCACTCCTATTCTCACCTTGCTCGCCTTCCCTACTCTCCATGCTAAAGTTGTACCAATAAGATCAAAGGAGTCCAAAACATCCCTCCATATGATTGAAGTATTAGTCCTAAACTTTTCCTCCCTTATTATCGACTCTTCTAGTGAGACTGATTCAATATATTTATGAAAAACAGTAGTTGCCTAGAGGATTTGAGAAGTTAATAGTCTCCAATCACAATTTGTTTCCAAAGATTTGGAAAAGAGAAATATATTCTTCAACCCCCGGCCTCCAAGAGCCTTCATGGCATAGCTAGGCAATCCCATCTTACCAAGGGAGGACTAAATGATCCTAATAGCCTTACCATAAGAACTTGAAGCATAACCCTCTTGCATTTTCTAAAGTGTATTTTGGAATCCAAGCTAGAGACATCCAAGATACTAGAATTTCCTCTAGAATAGATTTTACCAAAACTAATCTTCTTTCCCTCGATAACCACCTGTGGCTCCATGTCTTTAGCCTTTTCTATAGCTTCACTATTAGTCAATTTCAATCCTCCTTATTGTAATTGTTTGGTTTGAGGTGTAATCCTAGATATTTTTGAACATCATTTAAATTTTTAATCCTAAAAGGAAAGTTATCACTTAATTGTTGGATATCTCATTCATCCAAGTTGAAAACAGAAATAGTTGATTTATTCTTATTAATGATCATTCTAGTGGCTTTCCCAAAGAGGGTTAATATTTCAACAACTTTATCAACATCTCTAGTGGAGACATTACAAAAAATAATACCATCATCAACAAAAAGCAAATGTGTAATAGCAAGAGCTTGTGCTATTATTGTTATATGAATTCACTTCTTCGTTTTTCTTATGCCAACATTCTACTTAGAACTTCTACCACTAGAAGGAAAAGGAGAGGAGATAATGGGAATCCTTTTCAAAGACCCCTTTTAGTAAAAAATAATGGGGATATAGAAACATTGATAAGAACTACAAAACATACAATTTGGAGACAACTCATAACCAACATGACAAAATCTAGGTTGAAACCTATATGGGTTACCAAGAGTCCGATATACATCCAACTAGTTGAATAATAGGCTTTTGAAAGATCTAACTTGAGGACAAACCTTTCAACTTGTGAACTTTGATGTTGTGTATACCTTCTTGTGCCACCCCTATTAGTTAATCAATCTATAAACCTTCCAAGAAATCAAACTATTCTTTTGAGATATGTTAGATAAAATTGGCTTCAATCTCTTGGGAATCACTTTAGTAATAAATTTATAAATACAATTACGTAGAGAAATAGGGTGGAAGTATTCTATGGTTGTAAGGTTATCCACTTTTTGGATGAGGGAAATAAAAGTAGAATTGAAGTTTGGAAGGATTCAACCCTCTCTTCTTGAATCTTCAATGACCCTTAAAAGATCTTGATTAAGGATATCAAATAAGACCAAGAAAAATTATACTAACGACCTAACAATGTTAGCTTTTATATCATTAGACATGTGTTCTAGTCTTGATTTGTGTCAAAGAGGGTAAGGAACATAAGATCTCCAAAACCCAAAAAACGTTTCAGGAGAAAACACTTAAAGACCACTCAATTAAGTTAATTGATAAATAATTAAAAATTACTTAAGTCTAACTTAGGAAAATTAATGAATTAACAATAATTAATTGAAAAAGATTAAGAAATCTCTATAGACTCACATAGATCAAGTCTAAGATGATCTTATCCATTTATAACAATTTAATCGTGGTTTTTGGTGCTCCAAGGTTTTTGGTGCTCCAAAAAGAGATTATAAGAGTGGATCAATGGGATGGAGATAAACATATCGAGCAAGAGGGAGAGTGTGTTACCTTGCCAGATCAAGCTATCCAGTGTATTGATTTATTAAGGAGGCAAGCTCGAGTCAGAGAAACAGTGATTGAGGGAGTAGGAGGAGGATTCCAAAGAATTTGTAGTAAGTTTCTAGTGTAGGAAAGGGAGTATGCATCATTCCATAGAGAGACTACGTAGAGTCTTCCTTGAGGCCGTTCGACTAAGCCTGAGAGGAGTTTGATTTGGGTGCTAGAGGTCGGGAAAATTGTGAGGAGTCCAAGAGAATTCATTCCATTGGTAGAGAGAGTGATATTGGGGCTCATCGAAGCAAATCTAGGCAATGCAAGTTAGAGCCCACGCAAGGGTGTTCTAGAGCTGGTTCGAGTGGCCAAGAAGAGGCCAAATTGCTTGCGAAGAGGGAAAATTTTCCCTTAGATATTGTAGCCAAATTATCTCCGGAGGATTTCAAGTGGGGCATATAGATTATTGTACTCATATTTTTACTGCCACATAATAATAAAATAAACCCTCATCTGCTACATCAGTTTTCCCTTTGGGGTTTTTTCTGGGAATTTTGTCTAAAACTTATTGTGTCAATTTTATTGTGCGTGTGCATCTATTTTCTTAGTTATAGCATTTTATTTAGCTTCGCCAAATTTATTTGTGAAGAATTAAAATGTGATTTATTCAATATTAATCAGGGAATTAATAAACTTCTAGCTAATTAGAAGAGTAAATTCCAGTTACTTTAATTCAAGGAAATTTGACATGGTATCATAGCAATGAATGTCAAATCAGAGGCTTAGTAGTGAGAAGCATAAATTTTGCAGATTCAAGGGAGTTTTGAGCATGAATTTCTAAGATTTGTGAAGGCCAATAGGAAGTGTAAATTTGTTGAGGCAGAGGGTTCAATTTCCAAATGAGTTGGAGGCAAATTAGATTAGCCTTAGAAATAGAGTTCGTAGGTAGTGGATTTGTTGGACAGAGGGTTCTAGTGAGCATATCAATGATTTTTTTGAGAAAATTTGGGCAGTGTTTGTTTGCAATAGGTTTTGTAGGAACATATCAACTCTGGTTGGAAGAGAAAAACACACAAAGAAAGAGGAATTTCCATAATTTCTCAGAGGGTTTTTAGATCCAGTTTTCAGGAGGAGATCCGACATTTCCAGTTGCAATAGGCCGTAGTAGTTTTTCCAGTTAGCCAATGTGAGCTTCAGGAGTAGAATATCATGTGCCAAATTCTGGAGAAGGACTTTCGAAAGGTTGAGTGAGTTACCTAGTTGAGGTGTTGCAGGGTGTGTGAGGACAAACCAAGGATTTTCAGACGAAAATAGTAGCACATTTACACATTCCAGAGGGGTGTGATGAATAGAAGAGAGGCCGAATAGGAAAGCGTTGGGTTCCTATAATACTAGTGATTACCCCATTACTATTGTAGTTGTACCCTTTATTAATATTGTTGTGCCACTATTGCCCCCATATTGTTATTACTGTGCCCCATAGAATCCCTCTATTGTTATTTTTGTGGCTTTATATTATTATTGTTAGGTCGGTTGGGTTATATTGTGACTCCTTAGACTCCTATATATAGAAAGGAGGTTTTGTCATTTGTATCATCCAAGAATTGTTCATTTATGTAATGTAAAGGAGGTTGCCCCCTCGAAGAGGCTGAATTCTAAGGCGTTGATCTATCTTTTCTATCTTTTCTTGAGCTGGTTCATAACAAAGGACAAGGCACTACTCTAAGTCATTGGTGATCAATTTTAATTTTCTCCCCTAAAATCAGTCCTTTAAAGGCTAGGGAGAAAATCTAAGGCTTCTAGGGAAATTTTAGGGAGGAGGCTTTTTGGTGATTTGAGAGCCTAAACATTAATCTTATGGTCTAGGCTACCTATTCTCCAAGTTTGGTGGGAGTCCACTCAAATTTCATCCATAAAATCTCTTTCTCTATGAGTTGCTACAAGAGGGAAACCCTAGTTCTTTTCCCATCAACTTGAGGACTTCCTTGAAAGTTGTATGAGCTTAGTACTTATTGAAATAGATCATAAGAAGCATTTTCTCCCACACCTTGACTTTGTGAATACCTATCACCATCGAACAATCTCAAAACCCTAAGTATTAAGCCTTCCTTTTGTAGGTATTTTCTTTGAGAACGTTTTTGCTTCTTTGAAGCCTTGAACCATTATAGAATCTCTTTCTTGAATGAGGTGAACCTTGGCTGAGGTGATAATGGGCCATTGTCCCACTGTTAGCACTTAGTCTAGCTCTTTGTCTTGTAGGGTTCCCCTCTCCAAGGCCTTCTAGATATTGTGGTAACATGAACAATTGTCACATAAAAATATATAGTGTTGCTCAAAAATATGTGGGGTGGATAAGTTGGCACTCGTGAGTGCACAAAAACATGTGGTGTCACATAAAAATATGTCTACCACTAAAATGGCACTTATGGGCATGTTCCTACCTAGCAGGCACATGTATAGTGCCCTACTCGTGGACCTAGTCAAGGGTTAGGGTTTTACCTTGTAACTCACTCATTCTCTTACTCTAGTAATGGAAAGAGGAGCATATCACTTCGTTATATTTAAGTCATGAAGTAATATATTTTTTCCCCCAAGAAAAATCGTAATTTTATTAATGAAAACACAATTACATGTTGTAGATGCTTGTAAAGCATTCATCAAGCCAGTCAAGACTAGTGACCACAGAGCCAATACATATAAACTATAGAAAAATAGTTTCCTCCATTTCTTCTTTTCTACTTTCCGCCATTCTCCTTGAGATGGAGTAGTAGATACAAGAGCTAGCTGGTTCTCCTAATCCATTTTCAGAACTTCCTTTTCTGAGTCCAAGATATCTAAAACATGTTGACGTTTGTATCCTCCCAATTCCTTAGACTCAGGTCTCCCTTCTTGCTATGCCGTGGGAACTGCATTTGCTAACACTTCATGATTTGTTTCCTTCTTTTCTACATTCTCTTTGGCCATAAACTAATGAATCGACATATCACAGCTTGAGCTTCATATGTTGTGAGAAAAACGTTTGTTTCTGGTAGATCTTCAATCAATGCTAGAACATGATTCAACTATTCCACAATATAGGGACTGGGGATATTGTGTGACTGTTCTGGATTTGAGGATGCAGCCAGTTTTCCATTTAGGATATCTTTGAAAGACGAAGCTCCTTGATTCAATGTTGTTCCTTTGGGAAGACTCGATCTAGTAACACCCCCTACACCCATTTTCTTTCTCGATCCAGAAGATCCTCCACAAAGTCGTAGATTTAAAAAGATGGTAGATGATGGGGTGACATTATAGTCTTGGAGTTTCAATTCATCCTGCATCGATTTTCCTTCGCATATCAAGCTTCAAAGCAAGATCGGATACCCTAGGGAATGTAGGATGTTTTGCTTCATAGAAATAACCCTTGCAGAGGCCTGCAACCAAAAAAGATTTGATTTCCCACCTGAGTTTTAATAAATATTTGAAAAGATCTCTGTGACTCTAGATCCAAAATCCTTTCCTGACCATCGTAAGAGTCAATATTCGGAGCTGGCTTAAAATACGGATCTGTGAGGCTTTGAGGAGGTTGCAGCATAAAGAACAAACTCGGAATCGAGATCCACACCACGGGAGACCTCAGATCAATTAGAAAGAACCTACGATCCGTCGGATTGAACCACAGAACCAACTATGATCCTCCCTTTCAACTGCTCAGGACCCTCAGATAGATGATAATCTCCTAGTATCGTTGGTTGGATTGTGGATCTATTATTGGGATCGCTCCATAAGGATAATCTACCACTGCATTAGCTGAGTATTGGCTATTAGATCTATGTAAAGCCTCATTTGTGGTTAGAGAAGGTCCAATCATCAAACTTTGTTCAAGGTGTTCGATTTTCTAAGATAGAACCAGGTCCAGCTCAGATCTATGCCTCCCTCCACCTTCGATCACTTCATTAGGCAACAAGCTTACCCACGGATCCAGAACCCACACAGGACTGCGACTCCCTTGTCCTTCATTCAATTTTCCAAGACATAACCAGATCTGGCGTAGATGTGTGTCTCCCTCCATCTTCGATCACCTCATCTGGCATCAAGCTAGTCCATGGATCTAGATTCTGCACAGAACTACGACTCCCTCATCCTTCATTCGTGCCATCTCCTTGTTACTTCTTGGTCACTCTCCTCCTATCCCCACTTATATTGATTGCCATTCATCACTTGAAATGTTCTCATCACTTCAATCATGATGTAATGTATTTGTCAAAAGAAAGAAAAAAATATTTTATTATTAAAGAAATTGACTTAGTAAAGCATGGGTCTCATGCTTGGGTCAATTGTTTTAGGTCAAAGTCTCCATTGCAGGCCTCTAGGGTTTATGTCAAGTGTCCTTGTTCATGTCATCATATAAAAGACCTTTCTTGGGCTTCATTTGTCAAGAAAGAAATTTGTTTTATGTAAAATTAGGTCTCCTAGTCCTCCTCCACCAAGTCGGCCTCAAAGAAGGACAAGTCAGCCTAACTGAGGGACAAAATCACCTATATAAAGGCAACAACTCGACCTTATTTGGTGCATCAATTCATCAAGTTTGATTTGCAATTTTTGGGCAAGAAAACAGTACAAAATTCAAGGACAAGAAGGAAAATCTAGCGAAGAAGAAGAAGGTCATTATCTTGCAAAAGAAAATGAAATTTCTCTCTCCTATCCCTCACGTACGAAGTTCTAGAGTGTTGCAGGGGGGCGAAATTCTATAGAAGCTAGGAGGTTAAAAATTTGAAGCTGGGCCAAAATTTTGGTAAAGTTGGGGGGCGAAATTTCTAGGTTGATATAGGGTTGTAGCTATTGAACAAGAAGAGACTATTGAAGATTGTTGTATCTTATTAGAAGGTTGACTTGGTGGAGGATGGAGGTCTTTGGTCTAGGGTTTTGGTCCATCTTATTTTGAATCTACTAAAGGAAGAGTTTTTGCTTGGGCTTTCCCCTATAGAGGGGTTTTAGCCCTGGTATAGTGCCTACATCTGGTGTACTTGATCTTCGTGTTTTTCTTTTGGTAATTGCTTGATGAAACTAAAATAAAAGAACAACATAAGAAAGAAAATAAGAACTCAAAGATATCACAAGTAATTACCAACAAGAGAAAATCTTTCTACCTTTCCGATTTTCTAATATGGTTTCAGAGCTAAGGTAAAGAAGGAAGAAAAAGGCGAGTTGAAGATCTATTGAGAAGAAAAAGATCAAAGGAAGGTCATTAAAGAAAAGGGAACATATAAAGAGATAAGCCTACTGTCTACAGGAACTAAGTCAAACTCAATGAAGGGAGAAAACAAACTAGAAGGAGCCCCCAACTCCAGGGCGTGGAAAAAGAGGATAGGTCTCATCCTTGAAAAGAGCAAAGTTATGGATCTTGTTCAAGGAAGAATCAAGAAGCCTACAGATGAAGCAGAGAAAACAAAGTTAAAAGAAACCAAAATCCTGGCTATGAACCTAATAGTGGATGGAGTTAGAGACAACCTAATTCCATACATATCCAACATAGATTCTGCTCAAGAAATGTATAAGGCTCTCTCCAAATTATTCACCATCAAGAACATGGTCCAAATAGCAAGCCTCAGGAATGAATTAAGGACTATTAAGATGATGAAAGACGATACTGTATCATCCCACTTTATAAGGATATCTAGAATCAGAGATGAAATTCATGTAATAGATGAAGTTGTCCCAGTAAAGTAGCTCGTAGTTACTGCTCTTCTAGGACTAAAAAAATCTTGGAGTGCCTTAACATCAAGACTTAACAGTTGGAAGGATACTCCAACATTTGAACAAATGTGGAATGCATGCAATCAAGAAGAAGCTTGAATATCATTACTAATGAACAAGAACGAAGTTGAAGAAGAAAATACCTCTAAAGCCTATTTTGCTTGTCACATGAAGAAGGGAACCTTCAAGAAGTTCAAAGGACCAAAGAAGAAAGTTGACCTATCCAAGATTGAATGTTACAATTGTCACAAGATGGACCACTACAAAAATCAATGTCCGAAGAATCCAAAGAATAAGAAGAGAGATAGGGATCAAGCAAATGTTATCGATGAAGCACCACCCAAGAAGAACAAGACTGAATAATCGGAAGTCAAGGACTTATACTACTAGTCCTCTCTCTCACATATCTCTCTTAGTCTTTTATTTTAAGTTTTAAATTGTTTTCCTTTATGTTTTGATTTCTAGAGTTTAGAAGTCTAACATGTCTTGTTAGAACAATTTTGAATTATTTTAATGAGTTATAGTTATCCCTCGAGATTGGATTAAGAGGGAGCCTTCACCATTTTACCAAAAGATAAGTATCTTGTTCTTTTCCTCCTCCTTATCTTTGGTTTCCCTTTCATATCAAGATTTGTTTATATTATATGCTAATAAGCTTTTATTTATATTTTCCTTGGTTAAGAAAGCTTACTAAATAACTCAAGATTATTGAAGAGACTTCAAAGGATAGACTTGAAGCATGGAAGAAGTTCTAATTTGATGTCCTACAAGGTTTGTTAAAAGAACAATTCAAGATATGTCTTAATCTACAAGTTTTATTATAAGACTCTTCATAGAAAAGGTATGTGCATTCTCTTTTGAAATTTGCTTTGCATTCTCTTTTGAAATTTTCTTTACATTACTGACATCGTTATGTCTTGGGTTTTGAATCTTAAAGATTCTTGTTAGGGTGATTAATCATTATATTAAATCTAACCTCATCGTATTATCATTTTGATCATTCTTGTGAAACCCTAACCTTTAGGGTTCCCTATAAAAGTCTAACCTCTTGTTGCTAAGGGTATCTCAATATTGATTAAAAAATCCTAGTTTTCTTAGGGGTTATTGATAAAATCTAAAATCGTATTATCATGATGTTTAGGGTTTTGATAATGTTAGAAACCCTAGTCCTTTAGGGTTTTCTGTGAATGTCTAAATTATACATTGAAACCCTAGATATTTAGAGTTTGGAACTTTGGTGAATTAGGGTTTATGAACAAAACCTTTATAATAGTTATTGTAAGATCCTACGAATGTAGCCCTAGGTGTATCTTCATATGTTTGATCGAAACCCTAGCTTGGTGAAAATTGTTGTATATCTAACTTTGATGTATTAATGCTTACCTAGTAGATATTGTTAGTACAAAATTATGAAATCCTAGATATAAGTATGTTAACTTAATTGTTGATCCCGACGTTTTGATTTGTAAAATCTAAGGTTTGTAACAAAACCCTCGTCAAGATTGATATTGTAGGAGATAATGATATTGTTTTCATGAATTTGATTTGATATAAAACCTAGGGTTTGCAACAAATCCTAGTAGAGTCTGTCATACAATTTCGAAAGTAATATTGAAGCACTAAATGTATAGTACTATGATTGGATTGTAATTTGATTGAATTGTCGATATCTAAGGCTTTGTGTCTCGATGATAAAGTCTAGGGGTTTGTGACAAAACCCTAGATAGAAATTGAAGTTTAGTATGTCTCTTATCAATTATGAACCTAACTAGGCATAGGTATTTGGTGCCTAAAGTTTGAATGTTTGGATACTTCAATTATAGGAATATGATTTAATTAACTTCATGCTTCTGTATATTTGTACTTTGTTGTACTTGCTATTAAGGTTTTGTAGGTACATAATCTTTAAGATGATGAAAATGTTCATATGAAAATAATAAGCATGATGAATGAAGTTATATGAATGATGAAGATCAAGATGACCTTGATGCCATAAGAAAGAATGAAGTCGTGAAAGGTTCTCTGATGTTACAAAAGAAAGAAGTGGTTGATCTCACTAAGTTAAGAGGGAGCCTGGATAGAAGAAAGCGTATATCTCCCCAGTTGAGAGGGAGGGCATATTATCACAATGAATACCTGCAAATTTTTGAGTTAACATGTTCTTTGCTTAGGTCAGTTACTTGATTAATCCATTAGCCCATTTATCAATCCATTTCATTTCCATTAGCAACCACATGAATCATTATCATATTGATAGTAACTGAAGAAAGAACATGAATGATAAATGCAGAAGACAAGCCAAGACAAGAGAACACAAAAAACTGGCTCAAGCCAGGGAAAAACCCCAAGATTGGGAAAACCCTTAATCAATCTTCTTATTATTAATATCAAAAGTTTAGCAGAGAAATAGAGAGAGAGAGTACAATCAAAGTCAATATTGACTTGCCAATATGATGTACAATACCACTGTCCAAAAGCTAAGGAAATAAACCAGTAAAGTTTGCACTTTGGTCTTCTGTCCTAACTAGTGGTTAATAGCAACTATAAAATTGTCTTCAAAAGGACCTCAATCTTGGATCAATGAATGTGGCTTTCTTTGTTGATGATAAGGAACCCAAAACAATTTGATCCTGGTTGATTATAGACCTGGTTAGGGCACACATCAACTCTAACCTACAATAGCAAACCCACGAGACTATCCTCAAAACAACTCGCTCTTCCATACAGTGAGTGCGGCTTAGGGGAGGCGAATATTTTGGCCTTTCTTTTTCCACCAAACACAGGTCCGAACCCTTCATTCTCCAAATTAGGTTTGTGGCCAATAAGAGAAGTTGTACACTGCCCAGAACAATCCTTAACTACCCAATGAATTGGTCTAAACGTGCTTCCAAATGCCTCGACTTCTTGTCTGAAGAACTCGGCCTGTTGTAGGGAAGTTTTTCTTATAAAAAGTCACAAAACTTGCCCAAAAGACCTTATCAAGGATGTGGCCTCTTCCTGCAATGACCCAGACCAGAATAAGAAACAAAAATGACTCAAAACATGCTCTTTGTCCTCCACAATTGAACTCCTAGGGCAACGACCAATTTCAAAGAGAAGAAAAACAAGATGTGATGATTCAAATGATGATGGAGGTCACTTCTATTTATAGG
The DNA here is from genome assembly GCA_000404065.3 of Pinus taeda. NCBI lineage: Eukaryota > Viridiplantae > Streptophyta > Pinopsida > Pinales > Pinaceae > Pinus > Pinus taeda. The sequence continues at coordinate 41,373 of APFE031072144.1, forward strand.
ACATGGAGAGGGTTTTAACTTATTTAATTTACCCCAAGACGACCTTGATAAATTACAAATGTGGGGACTTGACCTCAAAAACATATTTTCCCTTGTCCAAATTTGACGATCTTTAGGTCGATTTTGGTCCTCTTTAAAAGACGAATTCAACGCCATAATTATCTTCTTCAAAGGAGATTCCCAAAGAGAAATTTGGCCCTAGTTTCCAATTTTAACACTCCCTCTCAACTAGGGAGAATTCCTCCTCCCAATCCATCCATCATTATGCCATCCTGTCATCATGTACCATCTTTGCATCTCATCTCTACTTTGTTGAACACTGATATAGATAATGAAGAAGAATTGATAGAGAGTGAGTCACAAGACCTTACCACTCTCCACTGACAAAAGTCAGTTCAGGGGTAGAACCCCTATCAGACTTGATCCCAAGTCAAGTTGTTAAAGACCATCCATCCTAGTCATAGGGAGTAGGACAGTACACGATGCGTCCATCGGTAGTGCTATGGTCCCTATCCACTTTTCCCAACTCATTGGCCAGATGAGAGGTACTTCCCATGAGTCCCAAACTACATCGGTAGGATGTATGTTGGAGCAACAACATGGAAAGAATAAATCACATCCTGCTCACAACCACACGTAGGGAAAGGATAAACCACATCCTACAGTCACATGTCACAACCATCGTAGGAAAAGGATAAGCCACATCCTATGCGGATGCAAACCACCGAGCGTAGGGAAAGGATTAACCACGTCCTACATGCATGTCAATCAACAATTGTAGGTGGGATCCTACACGTGGGGAAAGGATGAACCATGTCCCACCGACATGTCCACATGTGACAACCGATAGATGCCTATATGCATCTCTCATTGGGGTATTAGCAGGAGAAGGTGAATCACTCATCCTGCTTATATGCCATAGGAGAAGGTGAACCACTCATCCTATGCATATATCACCACAGAGCATCATAGGGTAAGGTGAACCACTCACGCTATAGTATATACACAACGTTCCTATAGGGGAAGGTGAACCACTCACCCTATGGTTGCACACAATGTTTTAAAACTCTGACTCGGTCGAGAGTCGACTCTGACTCCGACTCCGACTCGGTATCGACTCTGTCGGCTTGATTTCAATGACTCGGTCATTGTAAAAAATACATTAAATATTTATTTTTTATAAAAACACATAATTTTAAAGATTTTCATTCATGTTTCCAAACACACAGCACTAGAATATAGATAGAAGACAACATATGGTCAAAGTAGGCTCATGAATATATCCATTATATTAAAATGGCACCTAGTGCACTGTCCAATACATACACGATGATGATATAGAGATCAAAACAAAAACACATAACCAAGGAGGCTAGAAATGGCCTCTACAACAAAAGTCTGTGACCAGTACTACCGGCTACTACTAGAGTTGCCAACATCATCTGGCTCAATCTTACTTGGGAGCGGGAGCGAAAGCGGGTAGCGGGAGCGAAAATGGGAGCGAGAGCGACATTTTCGGAAGCTCCCGGTTTGGGAGCGAATCCTAGAGGAGTTCAACAACCAATGTCACTAACATCAAGGTACATAGAAGGATTGGTGCTCTTGACTAAATACAAGTTCCATACCCTAATACATGACAAAATTCAATGGAAACATTGCAACCCCCCAATCCTAAAATCTTGAAAAACCAATAAGTCTGTTGGATTTTGAATGAAATCTAAAATTCTACTTTCTCCATATGAAATCCAATGAGGCTGGAACCACTCTCAAACATCCTGAGTCATTTCATGGTAATGTTAAAAATTTAAGTAAAAGGATGAAAATGAAGATTAAGGAGAATGTCATTTTTACTTAAACATTACCATGAATAACATAGCCTTAGTAGGGCAATATGATCAAATATTAGGGTTTGGGAGAGGGGAATGGACCCCAAAGACCAGCAAATTAATCCATAAACCCCTTTGGAGTCCCCCACACTTAGAAAAAATTTAAAAAAATAAAAAAAAGGCATGTTTTTATGGTTCACTGGCTACTGTCAGCTACTCGGCCGAGTAGTTACGGATCCGGCTGAGTCGGCCGAGTTATGACTGACTCGGCTGAGTCATGCTATGACTCGGCCAGGTCAGTCACAACTTGGCCGACCGAACCGAATTTTCTACTGGTTTGAATTTTATTTTATTTTATTTTATTTTTTTTTCGGCTCTGACCAACTCACCCGAGTCAGTTTCGAGCCGGCTAGATCTTAAAACAATGGTTGCACATAGCTCCAAGAAGTACCCCAGGTCCCCAGGAGCTCCCAGAGCTCAATGTTCAACCGAGACCCTCATATAGGGTTTAACCATGACTTCCAACCTCCCTTTGAAGGAAGATAGTCTTGACCTTACAAAAAGGCTTTGTGAGGATGTTAGTAATGGACACATCCATCCTGAAATGGAGCTTGATTGTTTCCCACTATATTGTATCTCAAATAAAGTGGAATCTGATGACAATGTATAGGGAAAGGTTGTGGAACACGGAATTCTCTCAAGGACGATTCCCATTCTGTAATATACAATGGTGGTTTCCAACATGTGCACAAAACGCTTACTAAAGAGCTTCTTCAGCCAAATTGCTTCATAATAAGCCATGCTTGCTGTTTTATACATTCAACCTCAATAGTGCTCCCAGAGCAACAAACTTCGTCTTAGATTCATCCATGATAAAGGTGGATCCCAAAAGATGTGCTCTTTCCATTCTTCACATTGCCAACTCAGTTAACATTGGAAAATCCGTGGAATCTTGTATTCCAGTAGTGAATTTCTGACCATAAACAGCGATTCAACATATGAGGCACATCCATAGCTTGATTTAGAGGCGAGAAAACCAGGGATCAACAGCTTCTTCATCTCATAAGGCTTTTTAAGTGTAGGAGATAGTGTATCAAGGATTTCTATCTTGGCTTTAGAAGTCTTATATAGATAAACAAACATCATTAATGGTTGCATTTTCAATCATGGCTCCCTCTAAATATCGGGACAGTGACCTTGCCCAAATCATAACCATTGAGCTATCTGCAACCTACAATTTTTATCTTCATTATTTCTTTGGTCCATGAGTCATGGACAACCATACATTTTACCAGGGATCCTATGACTCCCTCTAAAGTCTTGCTTCAATTAGTTATAAAACCTTCATCAATTTGGTCCTCATCTTTAAGATTAGACTTTATCATGTTGTAATTGTGTCAAAAATATACAGTAATGCTTGCTCCAAATCAAATAGAAAATCATCATCATTGTCCTTCTTCAACTAAGATGAAGAAATCCTCCCATGAGATCATCCAATCATCCAGCTGCTTCATGACTGCTACCAATCCATTATACGAAGGTCCTAGGCATCTGCATCCATACAACCATCCTTCAATGATTCAAACAAAATCAAGGATGTCTCTGCAAGCGTCTAGTCCATGATCTTTAAAAGAGGACACTTGTAGAATTGCTCATATTGCAACCTTCATTACTGTATTCTTTCTTGGCTTCTAAACTTCTGACGAATCCAAGACTTCCTATTAAGTCTATCCAACTTCTAGATAGGGCCTATTGATGTAGACAATATTATTACATGTCACATCATCAAGTATCTTTACTGTCAAGAAGAAGTCATTGTTGTCACAGTTTATGCCAAGGATACACTATCATATAAATTTCAGGGGCACCACTGTGAAAATTTCTGAATCTTAACAAACAAAAATCCTACTGCAGTTACTGGTTTAACATCTCCTACTTGTTATTTCATTCAACAAGTTATTTAATTAGATAAACAGTGATGTAAACACTATTGCAAACTACATTGACATACAAATCATAAAATGAAACAATATATGAGACAAACACACAAGGGACACCGTTATTTTTGGACAACACGTCCTCGAAAAAACCCAACTTGGTAAAACCGGTGCAGCAGATATAGGGTTTGTATTATTAAGCACGCAGAATCTGAGTACAACAAGTTGCCAATCACACCGAATAACATTACAGAGAAATCACAGCAACAAGAAATACAATCGAGGGTTTACCTCGCTCCCCAAGTCACAGCTGATCCAATGAGTGATTTGACACGCTCCCGACAAACATTGCAAAGTCCCTATGCAATCACTGCATGGGCCAGTGTCTTGCCTCTAGAGCACTGCGTCACCCCTTCTGCTGGATCGATTTGCTAGATGAAGACTGTTGTTCAGCTCTCCTAGCTTAGAACCTCGCTTCTCCAATGAAATCTCGGACTACTAATGAATACTCTGCACTGCCACTGCAAGAGCCCTTCTGGACTGTTTCAGCGCTGCGTGAGCCCCTCTTGGGTTGTGTAGGCCTCTGCGCTGCCTCCCTGATGCTCAAGTTGCCTCTCTACTATGTACTCTTTGGCTCAGAACTTCCTCTCCGATCCAATTCTCTATTTTTGCCCCTCTCACTGCAACTCAGATCACTTGTTCGACTTTCTCAACAAACCACAGCCGAGAAAAATCGAACTGACTGATGCACTTAGTGTATCTCCAACTAACCCTCAAGCCTCCTCTTATACTTTTCTATTGATGAATCAACGGTCAAGATTAAGTCTCTAAACAACGGCTAAGATTAAATTAGACTTGATCTTCGTCACTTAGAAGCTTCTCACCCATATTTTCATTAATACCCATTAATATTTTTATTTTCCTACGTTTAGACTTAGGAACCCCATTAAAAATATTAATATTTTTATTTTCCTACGTTTAGACTTAGGAACCTCAATGTATTTATGTCAACCCTCATGTAGCTCAAGTTCAATGTTAAGCATGAGCCCATAACCTCTACAGTCAAATTCACAAGATCTGCCCAACTATATCCAATTGTCAATGTTGCAAAGTTCAACACAACCAAAAAGGCACCCAACAGAGGTTAGAAAGGTCTTAATGCATTTCACAACTGTTCAGGCTGTGATACACTGCGTTGTGGACAAATCAAGGCCCATATTTCTGATCAATACAAAACTCATCGCATTACCCTGATAATGGATCTTATTATAATTTTGTACGAGGGTTTATCTGAAGCAGGAATGCAAGTGTTTGAAACAAACCATAGTAGGAGAAATCATTCAAGAGTATACTTCAGAACTGTTGAGTCACATAAGAAAATCAATCTAGATGGGATTTGCAATGCTGCAGAAGTATTGATTGGTAGATCATACAAATATTTAGGTGTTTCCCTAGGCATGCATTAGGATTGACTGAAAATGTTCCATGATAACTGATAAGAAATAGTCTTCCAAATAATATGAACCCGATTAAAGAATTTTCATGGGTGAGATTTTTCAGCAAGGAACCAAAGGTCGGCTTAACTGATATAAGAAGCTCAAACTGTGTATCTTTATATGAGCTAGTCAAGACACTGATGAAGGAACACATCATGGATCTCATTCCCAGGTGGTCATACTGTCTCCACAGGTAAACATACGTCACTGTGAGATGAATAGGTGTTTTAATCCTTTTAGGCTGCAGTCCAAGGTAATGATCCTTCTTAAATTATGAGATGATAAGCCTAATAATCCATTGATCTGAGTCTCCTTCATGCATTGAAAAATGTAATGAGAGACTCGGCTCTTCTCCCCTTATGACAGAGGCTTGAGTTAAGTTCCATTGAGATGAAAGTGAGCTAGGCTTCTTTTCAAGGCTGACTTGAATGGTTAGAATTTTGAAGAGAAGCTCGGACCTCACGTTTAGAAGATTATGTACAGATTCATGCTCAAAATATCCTTTCAGAAAAGTCGATTATGGACTAAACACAGGAGAAGACTGTTGTTTGCGGGCTCTCATAGATGCATATGTATCAAACAATGCCAAATAGTTTTGGATCATAAACAGAAGATTTCCTTTCTTCTAGGATAGATATAGTTGCGAATAGGAAGGCAAAACTTTGATTAATTCATTGATCAAACACGATTGTAGTGTACATACTAGAGATGAGGAGACGTTCAAAAATTCGAACATTTGGATCAACAATGCAGAGCTAGAGGTTAACCTTCATTTCAAAGTCAAGGGAAGCAACTTCTCTTCTGAAACACCTTTTTATCCTTCATTGTTGAACTCCTCATGCTTTCAAAACAAGTCAGCTTCAAGGGTGACTGAGCATACTCGGACTGTGTAGATATATGTGGCCCAAGGCTAAGTCACAAATTCTTGGGCTCTCCACAGATTTATAATGTTGCAACTTTGTAGTTTAATTAATTTTCTTCAGGACAAACCTAATAGCTTGTGTTAGGTCTCTTTATGGGACTTAGTCGCTTGCAACTTCAAAATTTTCCCAAAAAAATAAAATCGGTTACTATATTTACAGTGCTCCTAAAATTCGGATATTTGAAATTGAGATTTCATACCTCTTCAGCTATGCTCAGGACTATGTTTTCTTAGTCAATAAACTCAGCTTTGTGTGGGCTATTAGATTTGCCCCTTGGTCCTCCAAATTACGGTTTATAAGCCCCTAAAAAGTCCACAACCTGCCTAGTCACAATGACTATGACTTGAGATCATGCCCAGATTTTGACTTAATTCCATCAGGAGCTCGGTCCTAGATATGCCTCTGACTTTTGAAGGCCATGGAGACTTGTCAACACTTCTTAGTGATTGTTTCTCTTGCTTGGGCTTGTCCTCACCTGTGCTCTGATACCATGTTAATTTTTGAGTTAACATGTTCTTTGCTTAGGTCAGTTACTAGATTAATCCATTAGCCCATTTATCAATCCATTAGCAACTATATGAATCATTATTATTGACAGTAACTGAAGAAAGAACATAAATGATAAATGCAGAAGACAAACCAAGACAAGAGGACACAAAAAATTGGCTCAAGCCAAGAAAAGACCCCAAGATGGGGAAAACACTTGATCAATCGTCTTATTATTAATATCAAATGTTCAACAGAGAGAGAGAGAGAGAGAGAGAGAGAGAGTACAATAAAATTCAATATTGATTTGCCAATATGATGAACAATACCACTGTCCAGAAGCTAAGGAAATAAACTAGTCAAGTCTGCACTTCGGTCTTCTGTCCTAACCAGTGGTCAATAGCAACTACAAAACTCTCTTCAAAAGGAGCTCAATCTTGGATCAATGAATGTCTCTTTCTTTGCTGATGATAAGGAACCCAAAACGGTTTGATTATGGGCTGATTACAAATCTGGTTAGGGCACACATCAACCCTAACCTACAACAGCAAACCCATGAGATTGTCCTCAAAACAACTAGCTCTTCCATACAGTGAGTGCGGCTCAGGCCAGGCTAATATTTTGGCATTTCTTTCTCCACCAAACACAGGTCCGAACCCTGCATTCTCCAAAGTAGGTCTGCGGCCAGCAAGAGAAGTTGTACGCTGCCCAAAACAATCCTTAACTACCCATCGAATTGGCCCAGACATGCTTCCAAATGCCTCGGCCTCTTGTTTGAAGAACTCAATCTACTCTAGGGAAGGTTTTCCTTATAAAAAAGTCACAAAACCTGCCCAGAAGACCTTATCAAGGATGTGGCCTCTTCCTGCAATGACCCAAACCAGAATAAGAAACAGAAATGACTCAAAACATGCTCTTTGTCCTCCATGATTGATCTCCTAGGGCAGTGGTCAATTTCAGGGAGAAGAAAAACAAGATGTGATGATTCAAATGATGATGGAGGTCACTTCTATTTATAGGACGTGGAGAGGGTTTTAACTTATTTAATTTACCCCAAGCCGACCTTGATAAATTACACATGTAGGGGCTTGACCTCAAAAACATATTTTCCCTTTTCCAAATTTGACGATATTTAGGTCAATTTTGGTCCTCGCGAAAAGAGTAATTCAATGCTACAATTATCTTCTTCAAAGTAGCTTCCCAAAGAGGAATTTGGCCCTAGTTGCCAATTTTAACAATACCTTGAAGTAAGAATAAATCAAAGTACTACAATATAAATGTTCGTGATTCATGAAGTTGCAATCAAAAGACTTGAGAAGTACTGAGGTTGTATTAGGTGCTGCAGAAGAAATAAAAGAAGAAAAAGCTTCCAACAAGATGTATATGGATAACTATGATGATATAAGTGGCATCAGGATGATCAAGGACCCTGAAGGTTTGTGTTTACTTTTATATGTATATTTGAAAGTTTATTATTGATTGGGGTTGTGTTTGTACAAGTATATCTCTCCATACGAAGGTTGAACACTTTGGAAGCATACTTGGACAAATGGATATATCGGGTTTAGTTTATAGGGAGAGATGAAACATCTTATGGCAAAATACTTGGGAGGACATCTGGCCGACCTATGTGTTGATGTCTAGATCCCGAAGAGGGAGGGTGGCATTGGTCATGGAGCTCCGACCTTATACACGCACCTAGATCGCTAGGTTGGTGGTACAACTTAAAAGCTTGATGGTACCTAGAGTTGGCTAAAGCTTGAGTCCCCTTAGTCCCACCCAGATAGAATACCGTGGTCAAGTTTCTAGTCCGCAACACTGAGTGTGCTAAAACTCTTCGTAGTTCATTTTGAGATCTTCCATGTACCTCTATATATATGTAGTTATGAATACCTCCCTAGTTAAGAGGGAGTGTTGAAAAAGCTAACTAGTGTCGGTCTTTATAATTATATTTAGGTCATGATGTAATGTATTTGTTAAAAGAAGGAAAAATAAATTTTATTATCAAAGAAATTCACTTATTAAAGCATGGGCTTCATGCTTGAGTCAATTCTTTTAGGTCAAAGCCTCCATTGTAGGCTTCTAGGGTTTATGCCAAGTGTCCTTGTTCATCTCATAATATCAAAGACCCTTGTTGGGCTTCATTTGTCAAGAAAGAAATTTATTTTATGTAAAATTAGGTGTCCTAGGCCTCCTCCACCAAGTCAGCCTCAAAGAAGGACAAGTCAGCCTAACTGAAGGACAAAATCACCTATATAAAGGCAGCAACTCGACCTCATTTGCTGCATCAATTCATCAAGTTCGATCTACAATTTCTAGGCAAGAAAAGGGTACAAAATTCAAGGGACAAGAAGGAAAAGTTTAGCAAAGAAGGAGGTAATTATCTTGCAAAAGAAATCAAAATTTCTCTCTCCTATCCCACACGTCCGAAGTTTTGGAGTGTTGCAAGGGGTCAAAAATCTGCAGAAGCTGGGAGGCCGAAATTCTGGTAAAGCTGAGGCTGAAATTTCTGGGTTGACATAAGGTTGTAGCTGTTGGACAAAAAGAGACTATTGAAGATTCCTATATCTTATTAGAAGGCTGACTTGGTGGAGGAGGAAGATCTTTGGTCTAGGATTTTGGTATATATCATTTTGAATCCACTGAAGGAAGAGTTTTTGACTAGGTTTTCACCTATAGAGGGGTTTTAGCCCTGGGAAAGTGCCTACATCTGTCTTGATCTTCATGTTTTTCTTTTGGTAATTGCTTGATGAAACTAAGATAAAAAAAGAACATAAGAAAAATAATAAGAACTCAAAGATATCACACGTAATTATCAATAAAAGAAAATCTTTCTGCCTTTTCGATATTCTAACAAAGAAAGCATAGACAACATGTAACTTCCTACTATATGATTTTTCATATGAGTTAATGTAGCTTTTGGAGAATGAAATGAAGCTAGGGTTTGCTATGCTTGTAAGAATCTTTACCTGGGATAAGCTGTAAGGGTTTTGCATTTCTATCTTGGGATGAGCTGGTTTATTGCACTATGGTCATCTTCCATGTGAAATAGAAAGGGGTGTGTTTGCTGCCAGGAATTATGTTACAGATCTGATGGATATATATCTAGTTTTGGGTGATTTCGTTGCTGATTTGTTATGCTGATGTAATGAATGGCTGAACTGAATGCTAAGCTAATTTAACATGCTTAGCATGTACTGTCAGATCTGATTTTACTGCTGGTTTAGCTGTTGATTTCTCATGTAGTTTCCAAATGTGATTTGTGAGTTAGATATTTCTCCGATAGCTACTGAAATGATCTAATGCTTATGTATTTGCAGTGTTTATGCTGTATGTGATCTATTATGATATTTTGCTGCAGATTTGGAAGTTTGGATATGGCTTTCAATGAAATCAGATTCAGCTTAGGGCTGAAACATTTTTGGATGTAGATCTGTGGCAATTTTGTGAGGTGAAAATTTCACTGGCCCGCACAATTTCAACACCCCTCTGTGAGAAATTGGAAAATATATAATGTGTTGCTTACCTAAAAAATAGGTACATGATAGGTCTATAGGAGTACAAACTTATAGTAATATTTGTAACACTTACAATTTCTTTAGTGGCATCTTATCAAATTAGTATCTTCATTTTTCTTTCAATTATTGCAAAGGATCAAATTTTTTCTTGTATTCAAGGGCACTGATTCACACATTATTTAAGAATCATTCATATGCAAGAAGATATAATTGAAACAAAATCTGTTAAAGTATGTAATACTTAGTGCCATTTGATTCTATGTAGAGGCCCTCTCCATGTCGCATATTGTCTTGAAAATGGCCAAAGAACACATGGCCGTGTCTTGAATAATATCGCCCTTCACCATTGGCTTTTCCTTTCCAGAAGTCAGCAAACCAACGGTCACCATTTTTAAAATAGAACCAACCCTGCATGATGCATACATTCAGATCAAATATAAAATTGTAAGTATACCTTAAATTACTAACAGTAACATATAATTATGCATAAAAATACCTTTTAAAGTTGCCAAATCCTATGATTATAGTGAAAAACAATCTGGTTCAAGTATTTCCAAACCAATAATATTCCAAACATCACCTAAAGGCTCAGTGTAACCTGGATGACTAAGCATGGCAAAATCTCTTCAAAGGGTGTCTATATATAACATAACAACAAAAGCATCAGTCACCCACATCCGCTATTTTTCTGCATCATTTCTGGTTTTAATTACATTTTCAAGGATTATTGGAACTTTTCTGCACCACACCTGCAGCAGTCTGGCCTAAGAGGGAAATGACCTGGTACACAAAGGGAGTTTGGCATTTGGAAAGGGGTGTGTGTTACCATTTTGATGCAATACTGACAGCAAGTTTTGCTCAAGAGGGTGTTGATTTTTCAGAGATTTCCTTAATTGATAATCACTTCCAATGATTCTTAGTTCACTTTATCTTATACCACATTCATCATTAAGCAATTATCCAAGAAAATCATCAACAGTAGAACAATAATGCCAGTAAGAACATTGAAGAGACAGCCAAACACAGGAGACAAAAAATTACCCTGGGAAAACCCCAAACCAGGGGAAAACCCAGCAACCTCCTTAGAGAAAGAATCAAGTTCAACATAGATACATCAGTCAAATTCAAGGTCAAATAGACCAAACAAATAGCTAGGTCACACCTAGTCATCTGTCCTCCAAACAAGTCAACAAATTTGGCCTTGGATCTGCTCCACAGATTTGATCTTACTTCCATCCACAGATTCGTTCCTTCCTCTCTGTGTTAGGTCCCTATAATATTAGTGTATTCCCTCATTATTATTATCAGTGTAGCCCCCTTACTATTATTATTGTGCCCATGTAGTCCCCATATTGTTATTATTGTGCCCCATAGAAGCCCACTATTTATTGTTGTGGCTTACATTATTATTGTTATGTCGGCTCTGATTATATTGTGAACCCTTAGACTCCTATATATAGAAATGAGCTGCAGGGGATCCGCAAATAAGAAGAGACAGAACTCGCAATTCCTTTTGTGATTTAGGAGCAGATTATCGGGTGAAGGAGCCGCAGTCAAGGAGGAACAGATCTCGGGTATCTGCAATCAAGAAAATGAGATCTCGCATGAAGGAACAAACCCGCTCCTAGGGTTTGTGTTATGTAAAAAATTAGTTAATTTTAGGTTTATTATTTAATATAGGTTTAGTTAAGCGAAAAGGCACGATCCTAAGATCATGCCCTTTCCCAAAGGGTGTCCATGGCGGTATTTAAGCCAGGAGCCCCATTGTAATCAGACATCATCTGTCTATTCTTTTATTAATAAATTATTTCTATATATATATATTTCTGTTTATCCGGAAGTTTTACACTTCATCTGGTATCAGAGCGGTTCATTCTCGGTGTAGAGTTGCCCGTCCGTCCGCTGCCCACAGTCCCCCGTCCTCCTGTCGATTGTCCGTACCGAAATCCGCTGTCGTCCTCCGCATCTGCGCTGACCATTCCACATTGTTTCACTGCCAACTACCGCACCTGTTTTTCGCCCTTCTCCGCTCTGTCTGTGGCACTTCAGCCCTTGCACACCATTCATCTAACTTCGGTCGTTCAATTACCTGTCCGCTGTAAATTCCGACGTGTCTGGCTCGGGCACTGAAATCTGAAGTCGTATTGTTTGACTTTCAAAAAAAAA
>APFE031072163.1:9589-28207 GCA_000404065.3 Pinus taeda
TTTTTTTTTCGGAAATTATTAATGTTTGTTTAATAATTTTCCAACGCGCCAAAACCCATTCAATCCATTTCATAAAGTTCAAAACCCACAGCGCCGTGGAAAATTAAACCTTTAACGCGCGCACTCATTTTTTAAGCTCTGCGCATCTCCCTTTCCCATCCATCGTCGGATCGCCCCCCAAATCCGACGGCGCTTGTTAACATCGGGCGCCCTATTGTGTTGGTAGGTTACCACCCGATGTCCGACGGTTTTACCGTCGTACACCGGGACGCGTGGCGGCCTCCCATTGCATCGGGCTGCCCCTGACAGAAACCACCTCCGTACCAAAGGCAGTCCGATGAACAGGCCAAAACCGCCCTCCCCTCACGTAACAGGAGCGCCACCTCACCTTGCCACATCACCTCACACTGCCTGCACCCGGCCCACGTCACCCTGCCACGTGTCACTGCCACGTCACCTCGTCGTACTGCCACGTCACCTTGATGACGTCAGCATGCTGACGTCATATCCATACCAAAGGACCCACAGCTGACATCAGCATCCTGACGTCATCCGTCGTACAGCTGACGTCAGTAGCCAAAAAACGGAAATTTGCGCAAGCACGAAAGTCGAGCTTCGGAGCTCCGGAATGAGAAACGGAGGCAGTTTTCGATGTGCGATTAGCGCGAAGCGCTAATCGCGCATCACTACGAGAAATAGGCCAAAGTGGAGAATCTTTTGATTCCTTGGCCTGTTTTGCACCGAAAAGGCCCGAAAAAGCCCGATTTTGCCAATTTTAACAGATTTGAAGACATAAAGAGACCAGCAACAAAGATTAAAGAGTATCAGATCAAATTTGCAGACAGAAAGCACGTCGAAGAGTATCAGGTAGCGGCGAAGACCATCAATGTAGCGGCAAAGTGTATCATAGGAGATTTTCTCAGGGCTCGAGGCAAATCTAGCATTAAAAGGAAAGCTCTGAAAGTCAAGAAGCAATTGAAGACACATTGAAAACTCACTAGCACAAATGATTGCACATTAAACTCACAGAAGATCAGTGGACCAGAACTCAATGCACAGTTATGACAAAACCACTGCACCAAGTCACAAAGGACACCTCATCAACTCAACTTGATTCAGCTGCCTCTGGCGCAGCCCAAAGGACTTACCTGCATTTAATTCCAGCAACAATTAGGTTTTTAGAAAAAGCTTTTTCCTGCAGACCTATTTAGGTCAATTGTAATAAATGACTTCAGATTTTTTGCTTATATATACCACCCTGAAAGATGGAGTAGGGGTTGGTTGGTTGGTTGGTTAGTCGATCAGTTGCTTAATCTTTGGTATTTCGACATTTTCCTCAAGCAGAGACCCGCACTGTAACTGTCATACTTTCTATAATCAAAGACTGCTGAAAGCATGGATTCTGAAACTGTTTGATGTGTTTAATTGGCCGAGGAGTGATTGTGGAATTCTTGTGCTTCTACATGGTTCAATAAGTGTTTCTCAACTCCGTTAGTTTGTCATATTTTGTTTTATCATCATTCCGCCATCTAAATTACAGAAAAGAAGAAGAGCTTAGGATTTGCTTAACTGCACGTTGGGCTCAATTTATGCATTTTTTTCATGTTTTCATCAGGAATAGTTATGAACATGCATACTTAAATGATCTTGTTTACGCTGTTTCTTTCATATATGAATGAGAGTTTAGGAATTCTTAACTGCTCCTAGATAACCATTCATGCACGTCTCCTCCCTGTCAGTTTGGTGAAAGATTCTCCATTGCCTTTCATCCCTGACAGTCATTCCATCCTTTCAGTGAATTGATAGTTGTCTCATGTGTGGCTATCCCGCTCCATAATCCTCTTGTGACCAAGAAAACGCAACAACAAGCCTTAATCCATGACTCCATGCCCAATGGTTTGAAACTTATCACACCTTACCTTGCCTCTCTGCTTGGAATTTTCCACCTTCCATCCAAACAAAACAACAAAACCCCTGAAGCTAACAACTAGCCTAAAATCATCATCAACAAAGTTGAATCCTTAAGAGAGAGCCCTCTCTGATTGCAGGTGGGCTAGAACCTGCAGTCCAAAGATTGGTTTGTGGTTACCTCGGTCGTATCCCTACAGGAGCTTAGGGACAACGTGAGTGATAACAGAATCAATTGATTATGAACTTATCGTGTACTTCTTCCTCGTCCCCTATTCTTTGTGGAGAATGCATTTTCCATGTTCCCGTTTGAAGAAATCTCTTCAAGAACTAATAAATATCCACTTAATTCATCAATAATAAACATCAACTACTAATTCCCATAGATGTTTGTTGATAAGCATTGGTTCCATTCTTTTTCTCTAATAAAAATACTTAAAACTTGTGAGCTTTGAAGAACTATATTATTTGTCACCATAAAAAAGAATGAAGAAGAAAAAAAAAGCAAAGAGAACACATATATTGTCCCACTCCAACCGAGGACATGAACAACTATCAAAAAAATTGGGACTCAACCACCACGAAAAAGAGTTTTTTTATTAAATAGAGGATACAATGAAGTGTGTTATTCAAGCTCCATTAGTTGCACATCCTCCATGCTTTCACAGATCTCCACTCGCTCAATCAGTATCATCTTTTTTTCCCATCCTTTGAGTCTCTCGTCCACATAGATACTCACACTTCCACGTAGTCACACACATCAAATCTTATGCACCACAAAACCCACAACACTTTGGACGCAACTTCTTTTCAATGCAGACCTTAGAAATTTATATAGGTTTTCACACAGTCTAGTTCTATCTCTCATATAATGGTCATATCACACCATGCTCTAATACCAAAATGAAGTCATTTTATATCAATAAAATGGAGCAATGCAAAAAAATAACAATAATAAGACAAGCTCAAATAGCCTGGAACACTACAACAAGTGTCGGATACCCTGTGCATACTGCCATCTCTGCAATGCATAAGAAGTTGCTGCCATTTGTTCAATCATGTGGGGGACATTTCCAACGTGGAATTCCCTGCAGTCTGTGAAATGCTTGATTTTGAATTTAAGCCACCCTTCCAAGAAATCCCTATTTGTATCTGCATTCCACTGCATCCTGCAACCACTGATGACTAGACAATCCTGCTGATGAGATCTTTCAAGTCTAAAGATCAGGAAGACAGAGGAGCCATAGTCATGGCCTCTAATGCCCAGAAAATGCAGAGAGGTTGATCTTCATATTGGAAATTATAGAGCATACTATTTTTATTACTAACATTGGGTTGTCGTCCAAGGAAATCATCTTACATGGACTACTTTAGTACAATAATTTAACACTTTTATGTTAAAATGGAATTAGGTGTCAAGGAATGAATCACTTTAGTATAAAAAATTAACACTTTCATATTAAAATGAAATTAGATATTGAAGCAAATTTTTTATAGTAAACCAATTACAAGATTTAAAACTCTGATATCATAAGAAAAGCCATCAACAAACATATCATTTGTCCCACTTTTCTATGAAAAAAATTAAGGCACAATATAGATTGAGCAGAGGAAGATAAATTCTTGTTTATGATTACTTGATCAACTTTGTTCTTGAGTATGATTAGTTGATTAGATAAATTCTTGTTTATGATTAGGCACAACCTCGATCCAGTGAATTAATAGGAGCTTCTGTAAAGGTAAGTACAGAAAAACTTTCAATTAGCTAAAATGGGTGTGTTCAAAGATGGGCTGGGAAGCATATATATGATGATCCAGTTATTAGTAGTAAATTTTGTTGTTTAATTAGTGTGGTTATCTGCTATTGCCGTAGCACAGCTCGAATTAAGTGACACTGTGACAGGATCAGTTAATTTAAGTGATGTGGGACTGGCCTGTTTAGGCAATCTAGCACTCTTTATTACAATCTTGTTAAGAGGAAGACTTTATTTGGAAATGGGTACCAGGGATCTCATGGCCACCCTCACAGGTCCCAAAATCAAAGACATAGATAATTTTGGACTGACCACCACACATGAATTTTTAGTGAAGCTTATGTTGTAATGTTGTCAACGGATACATCAATTCTTCCATCTAGCAATTCATGAAATATATATGCAATGCCCATGATGTGGCCTCCATACTGCTCCAATGTGCTCCTTTAAAATATGCATTAACATCTCCTTCAATCCAAATTCCATCCGAATGTGCAGGTGCCATTCAAGAGATTTGTTCACATAACATCCCTGGATGCAATTGTAATTGCATTGTATTCAGGACAGTCAAAGATATCACAATCTTACTTGGTAAGAGGATGCCTGGAACACTACAACAAGTGTCATATACCCTGTGCATACTACCATCTCTGCAATGCATAAGAAGTGGCTGCAATTTGTTCAATCATGTGGGGGACATTTCCAGAGTGGAATTCCCTGCAGTCTGTGAAATGCTTATTTTGAATTTAAGCCACCCATCCAAGAAATCCCTAGTTGTATCTGCATTCCATTGCATCCTGCAACCACTGGTGACTGGACAAACCTGCTGATGAGATCTTTCAAGTCTAAAGATCAGGAAGACAGAGGAGCCATAGTCATGGCTTCTAATGCCCTGGAAAACTACCTGGATCAGAGGAGAGGAGGTAGACTAGAAGAAGTATTCTACAGAACTACATCCTTAATAGTGCCAAGGTTTGCAGAAGTATTAATCAACCTTGTACTGACTGGTTGCTTCAAAGTAGATGGCTTCTATAGTGCCCTGTTAGCGAGAAGGGCAATAAGCCATGCAATAAGCCATTACATCATGGACAGTAAAGGAAATGGGTTCTGTGCCAATGTGTTTCTAACTAGTGCTGTGGTCAAGAGTACTGTCAATAACACCAGTGTTTGCTAAGTGCTGAGGTTTAGAGGTAGTACTCTTCTGAACCTCAGAACCTCATCGTCTATAGTGGGCTGTATCAACTTGACTTGCTCTGTTGCTTCGATTGTGCTTGCTGCATTAGAACGCGGCGTTGGAAAAGTGTATAAAATAAACTCCATTCCACCCTCTAAGCCTAAAGTTGTTGCAATAATAACAGTCATCTGTATTGGCATGGGTATGGACTGTTTAGAAATGTTTTCCAAGAAAATTAGTGGGAGGAAAAAGCTTTTTCTTGGGGTAGTGATAGTTATAGAGATTGGTTGCATTGCAACAACCAATGCAATTTTAGGAGCTTTGGGTACAAAGGGCTTTGGAACATGGCATTGTAGTGCTCTACAAGCCCTAGTTTGGGTGAAATGGGGAATTGGGTGTTATCTACTGGGAGAGTATTCGCCCGAATATGTTCACAGGCCTTCCAGGTCAACCATGATGCGTAGTGGAGTTGAAAGTTTTGCATACTCTTCGGCCAGGTGGATTGACAATGGAATTCTTGTGTATTCTTCTGCATTCTTGTTCAATGCTCTCTTATCTGCACTTCGGGGCATGCAGGCATAATATCCATGGAAGGACGAACTATGAAACCTGTGAGATCATTGTGGTGTACTTTTCTTAGCTGCAATTCGGGGCATGTAGATGATGAAATTTGTCAGATCATTTCTACCAGGTAGCAAGTTTCTTTTTCTTAATTTAGTAGGGCCAATCTTTTTGTTGTATCTTCTGCATTCTTATGCAATGCTGCCTTAGCTGTAGCATGGGGCATATGGGAGTAATGTCCATGGAAGAATAGATGATGAAGTTCGTCTGGTTCTTCCTACTCTGTAACAAGCTTTTTTATTTCTATTTTTAATATATGTAAATTTAAGGATAGATGATGAAGTTTATCTGATTCTTCCTATTCTGTAACAGACTTCTTTTTGTGTATACAAATTTAATATTGTTAGATCTTTTTGCTGTGCTCTTCTACATTCTTGATGATGTCTTAGTTGTAGCTTGGATACGTGAAAGTAATGTCCATAGATGGATACATGATGAAGTTTGTCTGTGTTTTCCTTCTCTGTAACAGGCCCTTTTCTTAATGTGTATACATCTTATGTTGTCAGGTCTTTTTGCTATAATCCTCTGCATTATTGTGGAATGTTGTCTTAAGCAGTAGTTTGGGGCATGTGAGAGTAATGTCCATGGAAGGATAGATGATAAAATTTGTTTGACTTTTTCTACTTTATAACATGCTTTCTTTTTAATGTATGTCATGTTTTAACTCAGTACATATATTTAATTTAATATGGGGAACCTGAACTTTTTTCATACAAGATCAATTACGAGTAATTCCAATATAATATGAATTAAAAGGTTTTTTAAACTATACTTCAACAGATGACAAAAATTTCTCTTTCAAAATTAGATAAAAGGACCAATGGATAACAGGTGGCATAGTTGACCCTGTTTAAAGGGAGGTCGATAGATTTTCAGGAATATTTACAAGAGATTCAAATTTGCAGGCAGGATATCAACAATCAAAGAATCAATTTTCAATTTGATGGCAGAGGATTTTCAATCATCTCCGTATTCCTGGTAGCAACTTAAAATTAATTTTATTTTTAATTTACTGTTAGGATTTTATTCCTAAAATCTTGTAACATCCTGAGGATTATGTTTTTCCTATATTCTTTCATTAGAATATATATTTGTAATGTAAGGGAGGTTGGATTTTGGTGTAAAAAACCCAGGTTTGTATACTGTAGAGGCTTGATAAAGTACTCCTTGTTATGCCTAGAAAACTGGCTATTGCTAACGGCATAAGCTAACAGCTACCTTGGAATTTTGACCCCGCAGTGGAGGATGCCCATTACATACCTAACAAGAAGGTTCTTTGAGAGTAAGTATAACCATTAGTTGATTTCTTGTATCTGGGCTAAAGAATATTGTTGAAATCTTCTAATTTGACTGTTTTGTGATAATATTTGATGGAATTATTGTTCATATACTGGTGAATATTGATCAATATGAATGATTTTTCTTTCATAGTTCTTGTGTTTTGATTCTTTATGAATAGGAATTGATTCATTAAACTAAAATTGGTATTGTTGATTTTGATGGTACTTCTGTTCTCCAGCTTGATGATTGGGTGCTGTGCCGAATTTACAAGAAAAATGGTCATTCTCAGAGAGTACAAGGGGTAGAACGAGATGAATCACCAAGTGCAGATGAAGTGATGGCTTCTTTGCCTGATATTGATCAGCAAAACAAACTGCAACTACCCAAAATTGCCTCTTTCAGTTGGTTGTTGGAGAGTGACGATCCCTTCATAGATGGTTTTTTAAACGATGAAGCCATGGATGGCAATGGAAATAGCAGTAAACTACTTCAAGTCCAGTCCTCCAACCTCTCTCACAACAATTTCAACAATAACAATGACAACAATAGCGATTGCCGATATGAAGTTGTCCCAAAACAAGAAGAATTAGCAGTGGAGACACTTCAATTTGCCATTAAATTAATGGGACATGAATTCCCACAAAGGAGTTCAAAAAGGTGCAATTAAGTTGAGCTTTCAACTTCTCATTCAATTGATGGACACTGAATATTAGATATAAGATAAATATATAGGAGTAGCATGTGAGTGTCAGTTTTATAAAGAAGATTCTTTTTATTATTAATAAAAATATAGATAGTTTCATTTTAAAGGGTTGTAAATATGAGTTTTTAATTGTTTTTATGCAAAACCTGATAAATAGCAATTTAGCAATTTCTTTTTAACTGAGTGACTCAAATTCATGTTTCTTTAGGTTGAAGGTAAAGCCACTAAAGTGGAAAAAATTGTGCTGCCAATAGTAAGAGGGATTGTGACAAGAAATTTAATATTCCAAGAAGAGGAGGTAGTAGTAGATTCTAAATAAATTAACAATGCAACAACATAAATATTTGCAACAAATTTAGAGAGATCCACCTTATTGAATAATGCACACACTAAGTGGATAATGGATTTTTGCACTTTATGCCTTACCGTATTTCCTTTGCAACATCTAATGCAAATGCTAATTTACTTATATTTCTTATAGAATGAAATAAAATTTAATATTTACAAATTGATTTTTGTTTTTAAATTAAAAATCTAATTTTTTATTAAAAAATAAATTTGGCACCGTTGAAAAAAGCTAAACAAAGAAAAAAGCAAAAATGGTAAAGATTACTATGAATTCATTTTTTAATAAAAATAAAAACCTAACCGGAGAAAAAATTGCAATTCTATTATCATATTCCGATGAGAACATTGAAAATAAATTTACAACTCTCTTTTTTGGTTCAGAAGAAAAAAATGGTTAGCGTTTTTATTGATATAATATAGACCAGTATATATTTCAAAATAAGTACTGTAACAGAAAATGGTTCAGTGTTTACTTCTTATATACTAAAAATCAGAGATATTCATCGACACATATTTATAGAAATGAAATAGAAAAGTGGAATTAAACAAATAAGCCAACCAATATATGTATAAGATATGTATGCATATAATAATATTGTGAATTTTAAAGATAAAAAATTGTCTAAATTGCAAATTATAAAATGTTTGTTAACATGTTTGTAAAAACATGTAAATTTATAATGGTTTTATATATAGTCATTATACAATTTTGACAATTTTTAAGATAGAATAATTTTATACTATAAAGTTTTGGCTAATTATCTTTAGAAAAATGAAAATTAGCAAATCTTTTTTGAAAAACCAAAGAAAATTAACCCTTAAAATTTTCCATATCAGACAGGTCACACATCAGTATACAAAGCAAAAAGGTAAATCTTGTTCAATATAGGAACTTGATGTCGCCCTCCTTTATGATGCACTGGTCCAAATAGTGTATATGATGCCTCTGGCCAGCCATATCTACCTTGTAGTCTGAACTTAGACAGCGGAGTCCGCCTCCATGTTGTATTCTCGGAAAATATGCTGTATGGCGAGTAATTGTTTGATCCTCATAATCCAACCAAGTAATGGAGGATCAAATGTATGTAGTCGAAGCAATAAGGCATTTCGAATCCCATTAATATTGATGTTCTGTCATCCCATTTCAGATAAGAACCAGACTAGTCCCCAGAGAGACATAGTCCCAGCTCTTGTATTAGTTCCCGAGCCCCGTGCCAAGAAAGTGTGTGACCAGAATGTATGTTCAGCACAATGACAACGCCACATCCACAGAAGTCACGTTGTGATACCCCATCGAACCAAGTCGCTGACAAGGTGATAGATGGGCCAACTCGATGCCTATCCAATTTTCTGATACATGAATATTGAGCAGTGTATCCCGCCAACCGGATGTTCACCTTATGACAAATTTTGTGTACATCAATTGGAATGCCTTCAAATATAAAATAGTTCTTGGCTTTCCATATTTCCTAGATTATGAACAGTGGAACAAAGGCCAAATCAGATGATTTTATGCACCATCTTGTAAATGCTTCCTACAGGTTAGTAGGGAAAATACATGAGCATTTCCATAAACTAGCAATCCTCCACCAGATATAAGATCTAATTGTGCACTGGGAAAAAAATATGATCAACATTTTCAAAATTACATCTACACCAGATATAAGATGTAACTGTGCACTGAAAGAAAATATGATCATCATTTTCAAAATTACATCTACAGAAGAAACAAAATTGCATCTACAGAAGAAACAGATGCCGAGGACCAGGAAACCATGTTTGAGCAAATTATCCCAATTCAAGATTTTGTTTTTCACACCAACCACTTGAATAAAATAACTTTGATGGGAATATTCCGCTTCCATACCCTGTAAAACGAGGAGTGTAGTAGAGCATCGAGGAGGCCCGAAGCTTATATTTCTTGTAGAATTCTATAAATTTAAATATTTACAAATTAGATTTTTCTTTAAAAAAAATTAAGATTTACCTTTTTATTGAAAAATAATTTGGAAACAAAAATGGTTAAACAAAGATAAATAAAAAAGATTCAATCAAATTGTAACTTGGTGTTTTCGATTACCCTGAATTCATTTTCAATACAAATCAAAAGCTAACCCCACGGAAATTGCAATTCCAACAATTCTACGATCAGATTCCGGTGAGAACATTGAAAAAACTCCATTTCGTAGAACGTTTAAATTTCTTCTTGAAATTTGGTAGGTTTGGTGTTGACATTCGGGGATTTTCGTGTATTTTGTGAACTATGTAAAAGGCGCCCATTCTAAAATTCAAATGCGAGGAGCCGTTACTAGGTCCCGTTAGACGTAGATAGAAAGTTTGAGCTCTGTTTTGGTGATATCTAGAAAAACGTTTGAGCTTCCATTGCCCATACCTTCTGCTCGATTCAATTCTGCCTGCAATCCATTACAGAGCTCACTCCATTCTCATTTGGGTCCGAGCCCATCTCCATTTTTCTTTATTGTGATTCTGAGCTCCGAATCAAAGATGCGTGAGATTTTGCATATTCAAGGAGGACAATGTGGAAACCAGATTGGTGCGAAATTCTGGGAGGTTGTATGCGAAGAGCACGGGATCGATCCCACTGGACTGTACAAGGGTACATCGAATCTTCAGCTGGAGAGAGTCAATGTGTACTACAATGAGGCCAGCTGTGGTAGATTTGTGCCCAGAGCCGTTTTAATGGATCTGGAACCCGGGACCATGGATAGTGTGAGGGCAGGCCCTTATGGACAAATATTCAGGCCAGATAACTTTGTATTCGGTCAATCTGGGGCGGGGAATAACTGGGCTAAGGGTCATTATACTGAAGGAGCTGAGCTCATTGATTCGGTGCTGGATGTTGTCAGGAAGGAGGTTGAGAACTGTGACTGCTTGCAAGGTATGTAAATCTATGCATATTTTTGTACCTTTGAAGTTTAGGGTACATGCATTTTTATCTGTTCGTCCACCATTTTTTCCCCCTTTCTTTATAGTTTTTCGTAGGGTTTAGATTTGTTGCTTTCGATAGGATAAACCTTCTTTTTTAACCGGAGGAAAGCTCTATCAAAGGCTGCATGTCACAAATTCCAAAAATTAATACATGGTTGCCAGTGTGAACTCTGGATATACATCCTCGAGTGTGGAGTGGATTGTCCCTATTGCATAGGGGAACTAGCCACAGTGCCATTATCGAATGTGCAGATCTTCGAGGTTGTAAAAAGTTAATGTGCATTTCGAGGATGCACCTCTGGATGTCACATGATTTTATAATGCCAATCAAATATGGAACTCAAATTTACAACTCCAATTTCGGGATTGCCAACTTTCATCAAATAGGGAAACTCAAATTTCGGGATTGCTAACTTTAAGGTGGATATTTCAACATTGCCAACTTTAACGTGCCTTACATGAGAGATGAAATTTGATGGGCAAATTTGCCTGTCTTAAGGTGATTTGCTAATATTTAGGTTAATTTGCCCATCAAACACAGGTTAAAATTTTAGCCTCCTGTCAGCATTCTTTGTTAAATTGATAGAAAGGGGCACCAACGTTGCACAAACCATGCATCAGTTTTGAAATTCCTACCCTAGTGCATATACGCTGGGGTTAGATGTATCTGTGTTAGGTGATGAAGCCATGGCCACTTTTATGTAATTTCTATTTTTATGTGCAAAATGAAGGAAGTTAGGGATGAAGCATGATGGGTTTGGTTGGAACGAAATAACTTCGGTTGGCATAATTGCTATGGTTGATTATAATTGAGACTACTGAATTTTAAAAATATAACACAAGGAAATGTTATAAATTTTAGCTTTGCAGAGTATTTTTCTCCGTATATCTTTGCTTCATATTTTTTCATCTCTATTTGTATGTGTTTGTTTCAGACTATTAAAACTAACATGTAAGCTAGCTTTCTACTTCAACTGGACTAAATTTAAGGCATTATCTACTCTCCCTCGCGTTCAAGATTGGCAACTCGGAGGTGCATATCAGACCCTAGGGCGAAATGGGTTCTGTGTTAGTGATGGTGGCCTAGCCAATCCACCCATGTAAGTTAGCTGGCATGGTTTTTACAGCACCAGAACTAATTGCAGCGAACCCTTCAACCTTTCTTCCTGTACAACTTTGAAAAGTCGGAGTGCAGACCCTGGGGTGTGATTGGTTTTTTCCAGCGAGGATGGCCTAATCAGTCCACCTACGAAAGTTAGATGGCATGCTTGCTAGAGCACTAGAATTATTAAATGCAGGGGTTGACTTTTCAATCGTCCCATCTGTCTGTGTCTTTTGGATTCAATGTTACATGGATTGTGTAAAACCTTCTAGGCTTATTTGACTGAATGAGTTTGTTTGTCTCTGTAATATTAAATAATATTACCAAGCTGTAGCCTACGATTAAAAGACCAGATTATGTTCAAATTGTAGGTGCTTGTTTATATTTTGGTTGGTTAGAAGGGGATTACTGTCTTTTTTTTCCTTCGCTCATTGTGCTTGAGAGCAGGCGAAATCCCATGATTTCTGCTGTAGGAAGATTTATCTGCATTTTAGAATCCTAACATCTAATCACAGCAATGTAAACTTTCAACCCCTTATTCCAAGTGAGGGGAAGGGGAGTTTAGATTGAGATTTGGAGCCTCCACCTTTTCTGCACCATTTGTTTAAAATCATAACCAACAGTGGTCTTATGCTTATATCACTTGAGATGTCTTTCAATAACTATTGTTTTAAAGATAACTGGACTGTATCATTTATATAAAACTATTCTAATTACTCGTCGTCTGTAGTTTACTGCTTCCACCAATTTTCGCTCATGTGTATTCTTCAAAGTTCAATCAAATACACCTGTGATGCAGATCTCTGGGATTGTTCGCTCATGGTTCTTGGCTGACCATATATTTATTTTAACTATGGTTTGTTGGGTAGGAAACAAATATCCCCAAGTATATACCTGATTGCTGTTCTTGGCACTTTAGGTTGAGAATCTTGGGGATGTGAGACAAAGGGACCTTTATATATCATTTTCGTTTTTTGCACAGAAATTGTGCATGTATCACTATTGGAACTCAGCTCCTGTTTCTTATTTGAAATGTGTTGAATAATGTTGTGTTTCAGAGCTTCGGCATTAGGGTTGATTTTGAGAGTTTCTCTGGTTTTTAAATGGACTCTTCTGATGATTTTCTAATCGAACTCTTTGCAGGATTCCAAGTATGCCACTCGTTGGGAGGAGGCACAGGATCTGGTATGGGAACTCTTCTGATTTCCAAGATCAGAGAAGAATACCCAGATAGGATGATGCTCACATTCTCGGTTTTCCCATCTCCCAAGGTATCTGATACAGTTGTTGAGCCTTATAATGCTACCTTGTCAGTGCATCAGTTGGTGGAGAATGCAGATGAGTGTATGGTTTTGGACAATGAAGCCCTTTATGACATCTGTTTTAGAACTTTGAAGTTGACTACTCCAAGCTGTAAGTCTTCTTACCATCTGACCTTTTTACATCTCCATTTCCTGTCATAAAGTTATTCCCTTAATTAGCTGCCTTCATATTTTGAGGTCTGATTTGCCTGTTTTATGTAGTTGGTGATTTAAATCATCTGATATCTGAAACCATGAGTGGAGTGACCTGCTGCCTGAGGTTCCCTGGTCAGCTCAACTCAGATCTCCGGAAGCTCGCTGTAAATCTCATCCCATTCCCTCGTCTTCACTTCTTCATGGTTGGTTTTGCTCCATTGACCTCCAGAGGCTCCCAACAATACAGATCACTCACTGTTCCTGAGCTGACTCAGCAAATGTGGGATAGCAAGAACATGATGTGTGCTGCAGATCCTCGTCATGGAAGGTACTTGACAGCATCTGCTATGTTTAGGGGAAAGATGAGTACCAAAGAGGTTGATGAACAGATGATTAATGTCCAGAATAAGAGTTCCTCTTATTTTGTTGAATGGATCCCCAATAATGTTAAGTCCAGTGTTTGTGATATACCCCCCAAAGGGCTAAAGATGTCTTCCACATTTATTGGAAATTCCACCTCTATTCAGGAAATGTTCAGGAGAGTTAGTGAACAGTTCACTGCTATGTTCAGAAGGAAGGCTTTCTTGCATTGGTACACTGGAGAGGGCATGGATGAGATGGAATTCACTGAAGCTGAGAGCAATATGAATGATTTAGTATCAGAATACCAACAATACCAAGATGCAACTGCTGATGAGGAGGGTGAGTTTGATGACGAGGAAACACTTGAGGGAATATAGTAGTTTATGCACCTGCAACATCCTGTTGCTGCTTGTAAATTTTAACTTTTGCACCTTTTTTTATTTGGAATAGAGCATTGAATCTGATCAGGTTTAAAACCCGTATGCGAAGTCGAGATTTTTTATCAAGCAGAGCTAAGAACTGGTTTTTCTAGCATGTTTCACTATGCAATTTCTATGCAAACATTTAAGGTGCTACCCACTGTCAGTTTTAAGGTTTAACAAATATAGAAGCGTTTTGATTTCTCTTTCATTATGGCGTTTCAAAATCTTTATTATTGATCTTTTTTCTAAATTCCAAATATGTTTTTCTTTCTGATGTAGTCAATCAAAGCCCTTACTGTAGATCATACAAATAATTGCAGAATCTACCTCGTGAATATATTTTCCAGTTATAATTAAATATCAATGTTTGTATATAATGTGGGAACAATTTCGAATACTCTTTAGACATTTTATTGTGTTTCCTTCTAGAAAACAAACAAAATGGAAGTTTATGATACAAGTCTTCTAAGAAATTCAAATTATCTAGAAAAACAAGCACGTTATAGATCCTTTAAAAAAATTAATAATATATTGAAAGTCGATCATATAGATCTTCCTTCCTATTTTAGCTTACAGATTGAAAACAATATGGCTGTAATTCACACTAGGTCTAGTATAGTTTTTTATTTTTATTTTATTTTTTTAAATTTTTTTTTTAAATTTTTTTTTATTTTTTTTTCTCAATGAGAAAAAAAGTTTGATCGTATTATATAATATTGTTTCCAAATACAAATAGTAAGATAGAGAAACTATATTTTGTAAGCTTGATAGTATTATATAATATTGTTTCCAAATACAAATAGTAAGATAGAGAAGCTATATTTTGTAGCCCGCTATATATAGTGTATGGAAATAACACTGCAGTATAGCAAATACTAATGTTCTAGATACCAATCACATATAGATTATGTGGAGTGGAAACATACTCACAATCCGCGATATTAGAACCTAAAATACATGTACATTTGACAATAGTCTGAAAGACAAGTTCATGATACATACCAAGACATGTAGGAAGATCATTATATACCTGGCAATAAAAATTCCTGAATTTGATGCGAGACATTCCCCACTAATATGCTCATATTCCATTCTCTAGTCTAAGTGAGGAGCTCTTTCTTTGATAGTTCATCTGCGAAAATATTCTAGGATCGATCGACATGGATGATGGAGTAATCCTTAGTAGATTTCCAGATAGAAGAGATTCTGTATATCCATCCAGACAGATTGAGATTTTTTATGAAAATCTTACCGATTACATGGTCTATTATGAGTTTTGAGTCTCCATAGACATGCAGGGAATCAATATTAAGGAATGTACAGAAAGGAAGAAGACCATATAGAGCCATGGCTTCCGCTTTATTGTTTGTCCCTTCACCCCCGTTCTAATATATTGCAAAATGTTGATCCTCCTGAATACTAATGAAAACTCCACATGCACATATTCCATTTTGCGTAGCCCCATCAAAATGCGCCCTAGGATATACCAACTCGATAGGTATTTTTTCCTTTGGCTTTACATTAACCTACTATGGAATGGAGGATAGAAGAGTATAATACTGGGAAACGATATGATCAAAAACAATTTTGAAATTCTCATTTCTGTCTTGAAATATAACCTTATTCATCCATTTCCAAATAGACCAAAAGACAATAAGAGGGATAGGTCTCCATATCACTTTTTGTATACTCCACCATACAAAAGCTTCTCTAATAGATGAATGTGCAATATAATTGAAACCAATATGAGTGGCCAAATTCTTCCAAATTTCCTGTGAGTGAGTGCATTTTAAAAATATGTGAAAATTGCATTTTTCCTTAGATTGGCATATAGAACAGATAGCAGGACCATACCAGTTCCTCTTTTGCAGGTTGTCCGAGGTAAGATTTTTGTTATGAAAAACAAGCCATGAAAATAAGATAATCTTGTAGGGGCACCCAGAGTTCCAAAACGAGTATGGGAAGATGTTATCAGACAGTGGATAATGGTCCTCTAAAGTGATAGATATATATCTTTAATATACACATTCATCTTCCCTCCCCTACCCTTCCAGACAATGCCATCCTCATATTCAGATTTGCATAAATCCCCGTTCTTCATTTTCCAGATAATATGATTCCATTGTGATGCTAATAAACCATTTAATGCCAGTGCATTAGCATTTTTCCAGCTAGGAATAGCACCCTGCCACTCGTCAATAACATGTGCCCAGTGGAAAATTCCTTTTTGATGGAGAAAATGTAATAGCTGAGGAGGAAATGGAGAAACTTTTTCTTCGCCCATAATAGGATCAAGTCCAATTATAATGTTGTTTCCTATCTGAAAGCTCCACACAAGGTTATTGAAGAAGCGTTGTTGAATCTTATGGAAGCTCCTCCATATAGCAGATTCCCGAACTAACCCTAGTGATCTATTCCTGTACCAATAAATAATATTTTTGTTTCCCATGTATTTCAATCTGATAGATTTACTCCATATACTGTCCCCCAAGACAACTCTCCATAATGATTTACACAGCAAAGCAAGACCAAACTTTCGAAGATCCATGATGTTCCAACCCCATCCTCTTTGGGAGGGTAAGGTTTGATAGCTTAAATAGGTGGAATTTTCTTTTTTCCTTGTTACCCCTATAAAGTTTGTTGTTAATCTATTCAGATTATGTATAATACTTGCCGGAATATAAAATAAATAGGCCCAATAAACCAATCGCTGATTCACATGAAAAAACTGAAAACAATATGATTGTGAATCACACTAAATCTAATACAGATATTCACACAAAAATATGTGAAAATTATGGCTGTTCGTGTATTAAGAGTAGTTAATAAGGTTTTATTTAGTAAGAATGAGCAGTAGTTTGATTTCGTTTTAAATATAATAGGTAAAATGTCATTTTGTTTGAAATTTTACATAATTGTACTTTGCATAATAAAATCACTTTTACTAAAATTAGAGTTTCTATGACTTTAATATTGCAAGATTGTGTATTGTTTTTAATTTAAGATTGAAACGTTTTTTTTTAATTATACATGTATGTATTTTGTATTTTATATAAAAAGTATGTATATATATCAATAAGCAAATAAATATGAAAAGGAAGAGAATTTTTTTCAAAAAGGATGATTTAAATTATTTTGTTTTTTAATTTTTATTGCAATTATATTAAATAAATGTGTAAGTGTTAGATGTGAGGTGTGTAAGAATTAAATATGTAAATATTTTTTAAATGTCGGACTCAAAACTATATATATGTTATGTTATATTAGGTTATGTAACATTTTTTTTTGTAAGCTTGGTAGGACCTTCTCATTTTTGAGTTTTTACATGTCCGTTATTCACCCCATTTCCGGGGAGGGTAGCACAAGAATTGAACCCAAGATCTCCGGTTCAGTGAGACTTCATTTCCACGGCCATTGCCACTTGAGCTACCCCATGTGGACGTAACATTTTTATTTAGTCAAATTACATATAAAATTTAAAAAGTAAAATAAAAAATTAATAGTTAATAATTAAAATAAAATTGAGATGAAATAGTAAATTTTCAAATGGAGGTTTTTAAGCTACAATTTTTATCAATTCATGGTTTTGATTGTGGTATTCTTCTCTAGTGTAGCATATGTAAAGGTAGTTTTTGCTAATATAAGTCATTCATTGCAATAAAAGATTTTAGCTATAACAAAATAAATCTTAGTTTCCACCACAAATATCATAACCTTAAACAAATTTAATATCCCATTTCGCAAAGGAAACTACTCAATAAAGACAGACATGAAGACTTTATAACTTTGTGGATGCATGTCTTCTAGGTAAAACTTATGGCTTAGATTTTTCTAGGTTGTTATGTATGTTATTCATTTTATTTTACATGTTTGAAAGTTTGCTCTCGAGTGTGAAGAGAAAATCGAACATGAAAAAATATGGTACATGCAATCCTACATTTTTTGTATTTTTTTGTTCGCGTTAAAATTTACCGGAGTTGCTCAGTTTAGAATATGTCAACCATAGTTTTAACTTATGTATGAAAATTCACTGGAATATGTCTCTCAGATATTTATAAATTATTATTGAGTTTTATTTGGGAGATTGAATGATAACATCAAATATAAAATTAAATGAAGGATACTTAACATCCTTAACTCTTGCAAAGACATAGATATATATTCTTATTGAATTTTACGGTATGGTAGAGGAGCTTATTGTGTTTTACGGTCTAACAACAATGCTTCAGGTAGATTGTCTTAATTCTAGATCTATTAAGCGTTGACAGGGATCAAATCTCTCGAGGTGCAAACATTTCCTCAAGTTTTGCATTCAAAAGAGGTTTACACCATGAGTTATTTGATCTCTCTCAATCCAGAGTTAAGATGGATCTAGGCTGTGGTTAAATAGTATGGGGGAGATGTGTGGGCGTTAGATGTCAGATGTGTAAGAGTTAAATATGTGAATATTTTTTAAATGTCGGCTTGTAAGTATATAAACTATGTTATGTAAATATTTTGACTTGGTCAAATTACATAAGAAACACAATTTAAATT